>CAKNWT010299902.1:0-12894 GCA_932066315.1 Andricus coriarius | reverse complement strand
CATCCTTGCTAATAATATTGCAAGGATTGCAATAAATTGGTGTGACTTAATAATTAATTGAATTTATCAAAAATAATTGTTTCAACAAATGATTATTGTTTCTAACTATCTTCATCCATATTAATTCCAGAGAGTTACGGGTTTTTCTGAAATTTTTTACCTTTTTGTCCACTTTTCATTTATGGAGGTAATAATTATTGAATGTTAACAAGAAAAGTTATTTGAAAAATTCATCACTGTTCATAATCATTGTTTAAATCATTATTTTTGCTGAATTGAATTAATTAATTACTCAGTCCAATTCAAAAGTAGAGAAATAATTGAAAATTTCAGAAAAAACCGCGACTTTTTAGCATTATTCAAATTGAATATTATTAGCAATAATCAGAAATTGTTAAAAAAAATTAATTTTGTTAACTTTAATTAATCATTAACCTCACTCTAATTGGAAATTGGACCAAAAGTGGAAAATTAAAAAAAATTTAATTTTCTAGCATTATTCGAAGATAATACTAGTTTACAAAATTAAAAAATTGTTCTGCCCAACACATCTTAATATGATTTCTTGATGTGTTTTGGCCCACTAAACACAAAAATCACACACACAAATTTTTGTATGGAAGCGTCTTCGAAATATCAATGTTCGATTTTTTTTTCTTCAATTTTCAGAGTTGTTCCGACGTTTTTGAGTATAACTCGAGTTCTAGAATGTTGGAAACTTTGGTTTTTGTTTTCTTCCAAAAAGCTTTAGATACCCTACACTTAGAGACATTTTTGGGAATTCACAAATTGAACCAAAATTTCTGGAAATTTTCTTTAATTTTTGGCAATTTCACCATAAATTTCCAAAGTTTATCATGAATTTCTGGAAAATTTGTGTTTATTATTTCTCAAATCCAAACTTTGTTGCAATTTTTACAAAAAAAATATCAGGGGTTACAAACAAAGTACAGGGGTCAAAGAGAATCGTCGATTTCATATAAAAAAGAACACAGAAAAAAAAGTAATTAAAATCGATTAATTAATTAAATTTGTAAACAGGCTACGTCACTCAAAAGCGAAAAAAACAAGATTATTTACACGCCTCATGTACTTCACCTTCGTTTATTGAGTTCAGAAATAATACCACATAAAAATTAAAACATTTCGTTAAACACAACAGCAAATCACTATATAAAAATATTTAAACTTCAAATCATCTATACTAAAAATTGAATAATATGAAACTTGTCAATTTTAATTTCAAAATGGTCATTCATAAATGATAACAAAGGAGCTTTATCTAATTCAAAAAATGTATATCATGCAAGGTCCAAACTAATACAATGTTTCAAAATTGTCCAAATCTCAAAGAAGTAGCCTTCGAAATTAAATAAGTTAGAATTTGAAGCGTAAAAAATTACAAACTATCCAATTGAGAATATTTTGTTGGCGCAAACGTTAAAGTTGAACATTCCCAAAGGACCTAACCTTTAGGAATGTTCAACTTTAACGTTTGCGCCCTTTTGTACTCGAACTTGTGTAATCGAAAATTATTCTTTTTTTCATAAAATTATGCATTTCAAACTTTTAAATTAGAATAATAGAGAAAACTTAAAAATTATGTGCAGGTACATTAGGGTGGTTCGGAATGACACACTATTAGAGCTTCTTATCTGCTAATGGGTAGAAAATAATTCATATCTAAATATCCATGTCTTCAACAATTATTTTCAAACCAACAGAATTAAAACAAAATTATTCTTTTATGAAGTCGTAGCCAATCAAATATTACTGAATTTTGAATCATTATATTTCTAACATCTCGGATTAAAACTTTTTCAAGTGTCAAGAACTAACATTTACACACGCTTTCAATACGAAATAATTTACGCATTAAAAATAATTAATTTTCACTGATATCACTGATTATATCAATATCATCAGTCACATTTAAAATTTAGTAATTACTAAATTTCAAATGCGACGAACTTTTAAAACGTTTGTAAAACTGAATTCATGAAACAATCACGTGCGTAATAAACTTTGAGTAAACAAGATAGGAAAGGTAAGAATCTCGATCTACTGTATTGACTCGTTTTTTCAAGACCAAATTTGTCTTTCCTGATACCAGCATTCAATTACTAGACTTTACCATTTATTCATCTCACATCCGGATCTTTAAGCGAATCAAGAAAAAGGGGTAAGAATTTAAATTTAAATTAGAGAACACATTTTTATTAATTTTTCTTTCTATGATTTTAGAATATGCCGTATATTCTAAAGATCCAGCAACACCTCGCAGCGACTATTCTTTTCAGTCTCATTTTACGAGCAAGTAAGACAAATTTTCAAAAACTTTTATTTACATTTTATAATTTTTTTTTTGCGAAACAAAAAATTTTCTTGTTTTTCTCTTCTAATTTCTGATGATGTGATTTCCGAAAAAATTCGAAGGCGAATAGATACCCAGTAGAAAGATCATATGTTTCATCAATAAACAATACGCAGCATTAATTTGAAAAAAATGATACAAATAATAAAAGTTACCATTTAGGTAATGGCTTTTTGCAATGAAGCTATACAATTTTTGTTTGTTTTTTGCAGATGCATTCAGTTATAAGGATGCAAAAAACTGGGGCAAAAAATATTCAGAATGTAATGGAAAAAATCAATCTCCTGTACTTTTAGTGCCAGGCATGAAAGATTTTCCAACTATTGATCAGAAACTGAAATTTACAAACTTTAATAAATTACCAACAAACGTAACCATAAAGAATACTGGTCACACTGGTATTAAACATTAATTATTTTAATTTATGAAATTATTATTGCTTCTTTTTATTTTATACATTTTTATACATTTCCTATAATACAGTGGAAGTAAAAGCTCATTGGTCTGGAAAACCTCCAAATATTAGTGGTGGACCCCTTCATGGGAATTACGTATTTGAAAAAGCTATTTTTCATTGGGCCAAAAAACCGGTAGGTGTTGCATAAGTTTTTGATACTCTTTAAATTTAAATTAATGAAAGTTTGCTAACTATACTAGTGAATTTTTACTGCTTGAATTAAAAAGAAGAAACAAATAGAAATGTTAATAAATAAAACGCGGTATTGTAACATTTTCAATTTCATTTAAATAATGAGAATGCAATATTCAGAAAGTTGGAAATGGGCTACGAAGAAATGCTAGAATTATTTCACAACTATGTATGTTACCTTACTTATTCGAGGCTAAAAACCATTCCGCAGAGATTCAAGTGTATTTCGGAAACAATCAACAAGGAAAGTTCAGGAATTGTTTAATGACCGAAATTTTCCAAGAATTATTCAACATTTTCACTTCATGACTTTCATATGTAAAACAAATATGTAATTTGTTATTATTCCATTTGTGGATTGATAAAATATTACTCTTTTATTAGTTGAAAATTCGTTTTATTAATCAATTAGTAAAATTTTCAGTAATTTAAATTCAGTGTGTAATTGATGATATCATTAATGAAGATCATAATAATAACAACATTTATTTTAAACGAATGAAAAGTGGATGGTGGGGGGTACTCGTGAGGAGGACGCTGTTTTACAGATACCACCTTTGTAAGTTAAAAGTGCTCTTTTGATATTTTTATTATTGCTAATACTAAAAAAACGTTCGATAATAAATTCAATATATTTCTGTTCAGGCCGATAGATATGGAGATGCACATGTTTTTTTATAGAACAGATTTGAAATCATTTGAGAAAGCTCAATCACAAAAGGGTGGTCTTGCAGCATTTCAATTGTGGCTCGTGGTAAGAGATCTATATTGATTAGTTGAAATACATTTTTTTTAATAAGTGGTTATTCATTATTTGCACGAAATTATAAACAATTATTGTACTGAAAAAACCTAAACTGAACAAATGAAAACGAATTTTAGGTGATTGTCAATTCTCTTTCATTAAAGCTCCTTCGGCTTTAACGAATAAATTCTCATCACGTATGTCGCGAGAAAGAAGGTTAATAGAAAATTTTCAGATCTGATTTGAAAAAAATTATGGCATTAAAAATTTTATTGTACCTTGCATCTTTTTGTCCGAAAATTTAATTTTTTTATTTGTAAGACCATTTTTCAGGATTAAAATAAAAACAACGCGTCTTATCCAAAAAAGATAATTAACCAATTTTTAGCTCTTTTTGGGTGAACAACTTTTTTTTCTTAACTTGTACCGTTTTTTCCAAAATTTTTATTTTGTTATTTTTAATGTTGTTTTTTACGATTAGGACAGAAACTACGCGTCAAGTCAAAAAGTAATTTATAACGAATTTGTAGATTTCCCTTAGGTGCACAATTTTTGCCAATTCATTTTTTTTCGTATCTTGCAGAGTTTGACCGCCAAATGAAATTTTAAATTATTTTTTGTGGCATCAAAATTTGAATTTTTGATTTTCCAAGAAAATTCAAAAAGTTGTTATGATAATCTCTTAGGGATTAAGGTTTAAATTTTCGTTTGTCTTTTTGAATGTTGAAAAAGAATTAGATTCATAAAACTTTCAAAAAAATCACCGTTCAATCTATTCATTTAAGTAAAGTTTTTGAGAGTTTAGAGGAATTTAAGGGAAATGAGAAGAATTTGATGAAACTCATACAAATTCAAGCTGGATTAAAAAAAACAATTAGGTAAATTGAGAACAATTCAAAAATATGCAAAAATATTTTCAATTTAGTAAGTTTGAAATGACTTCAGGAAAATTCAAGGGAATCCCAAAGAATTCAAAAGAATTAAGAAAATTCCAGATGCATTAATAAGAATCCAGGGTAAATTTCAAGGAAATTAAGTTTAACTTGCAGAATCTTTAGGTTCACCAAAATTGGCAAAATCTTTTGCAATTGTTTGACATTTTTTGAGCCCTAGAAAATTTGATGGAATTGAGAAAATACCCTTAAATGTTAAAACTTCTGTCAAATGTGGCATAAGAACAATTAAATTTTACTCGAATTATTGTGGAAAATCACAAATATTTACTACACAATACAAAGATTTAGTAAAGCTAAAATATTAAAAAACTGCACTAAGGATGATATTGTTTTTACATTTTCATCATAATAAGATGTTAGTTTTATATAAAAACTGACTATCGCGGATTTATTTAAATCTCCATATTTCGAAACCCCCTGAACTTTAACCACAAAAAAAATGAAAAATAAAAAATTTCGTTTTGCGGTCAAACTATGCAAGATGCGAAAAAGATGAAGAAACAAAAATTGTGCAGCCATAAAGGATCTTACAAGTTGTTTAATAATCATTTTTTGATGGGAGGCGTAGTTTTTGCTTTAATTGTAAAGAGTTCAATTTAAAAAAATTACCTTTTTCGAAAAACGACACAGGCTACAGTAACATTCTCATTAAAAAAATTTTTCGGCTCAATTACATCTACAAACTTGTTAAAAACCACTTTACGCTTATATGCGTATTTTTTCTTTAAATAGTTAAAAATAAGATTAAAATAAAATAAGTAAATTAAATTTTTATAACCAAAATTGTTTTTTTAAATAGTTTTAATTATGAATTGTAATAATATGAAATTAATGAAATGATACAATTCTTCAGGTTAGCTGAGAATAAAAATTAGTGCAAAATAAGGAACGGAGGTACATAAATAAATATAATCTACACTTCTTGTAATAAAGTTGAACATAATGTAGAAAAGTTCGTACTTTAGATACAATCAAGTGCAAAACGTGATGAAAATGTGTTCCTTAAAGCCGAAGGAGCTCTAACGAAAGAGAATTCACAATCACCAAATTACAGTTTTCGATGCGATGACCTTTAATTTTAAAAGTTCTGTGTACAAATGTAGAAGAATTACAATATTGAAACAAAGCGCGAGAAAAATACATTATCAAAATACAAGATTCTATAGGAATTATTAGGTTTGTCAGCAAAAAAATTTTCCTTTTTTGTCTTAGGATAACAAGTATTTAGAATACCATTCCTTCAGCGCTTTAACATAGAAGCTTTTTTTGTAATAGATGTCATCAATTTACTCTCTAAATCCGAATTAGTAGAAATTTTACTAATGCAATTAGTAGCATTGTATCTGAATGTTAAATTAATAATTTTATCAGTTTCTACTGATATAAATGGTAAGATTTATATTACTAAATGAATTAGTAAGGATACTCTACTAATCTGCTTAGCAGTGCCAACTTACTAATGCAATGAGTAGCAAGTAATTGCTATGGAAACAGAATTTAATAATTTTGTAAATACTATCTGCTGGTTTTTGAGTTTTATTTGAGAAACGATAATGTTTTTTGATAATTTATATTCTAAGTTTATATAATTATATCAATAATAATTGTGTATGAACGATGCAATATTTAAAATTGAAACGGTATTGGGATCCGCTGCGCTGCAATACACCATCTATTTTTTCAGTGCGGCCAAAATATGAACTCGTGAAATCAGGTAGAATGGTAGAATATCAGCGTTCAATGTAAAAAAATTGGTTTGTTCAAACTTATCACTTTTGAGGCAGCACCTATAATCATCAGATTTGGTTTTCCTAAGTGTCAAAAATTATTATTTAGCCTGAATTATAAAGAGAATTAAAAACTCTTTTGTCTTCCAAACAGCCTTTTTTGAACCACCGTATTGGTAAACTTCGGATGAGTTAAAATTAAAGTATCTACATACTTTAAACCGCGAGAATTTTAATTTAGTTTATTTAATTTTTTAAAGTGAAAACTGAACTATTATGTTTGATAATTGTTGGTTTTTAGATGAAAATTCAACAGCTTGTTTGCAATTGTTTTCTCCCTTGGCGACTGAAGAATCTTTTTAAGTTAAAAATTAAACTCACGTCGAAAAGTAGTTTTTGTTGTTGTTAAATTCAACTGTTTCTGATTAAAATTTCTTTTCTTTTGGATGGGATAACAACTACTTGATTTTTCGTTTAGAATTCGTCTTTTTTGAAATACCAATTTAATTTTGTGAGTTAAAACTCTTTTGTTAAATATTAATTTTTGTTGGTTCAAGATTCATCATTTCAATTAAAAGTATATCTCTTTGGTCGAAAAGTGAGCTATTTTGTTGAAAATTCGTTTTTTCTTTAACAGAAAATTAATTTTTTTTTCAAACTGAAAATGTGATACTAAAGTCATGATTCTATCCAATCTGCAGGGTTTGCTTATGAATAATTTTTGAGATTTCTTTTAAATTGAGTTTACATATTTTAACTCAATTTTCTTAAAAGAAGTCTTCTTTTTATGTAAAAAGAATGTTTTGAATTTTACAAATTTATTTAGAAATTATTTAAATAGGTTGGATTGTTATCTTTTCCTAAATGGAAAATTTAATAATCTGATTGGATTGGTTTTCGAATCACCCACAAAATAATTATTCCAATTGAATATTCTAACATTGTAGTTAAAAATTCATCTCTTTAGTTGAACATAATAAAAAATTTTTAATTGAACCATCCAATTTCAGGTTGAAAAATCACCATTTTTAGTTTAAAATTAAACTATTTCAGTCAATGATTCATCAGTTTAGTTAAAAATTTATAAGCTTCGTTGAAAATTAATTTTTTTAACCAAAAATTGAAACTAAAAAATTGTATTTCTATGTTGAAAACTGATATTTTTGGTTAAAAAATAAAATATTTCGTTAAAAATTCATGTATTTTGTTGAAAAATTGTCTTTTTTGTAGAAAATTAATCTTTTGGTATAAAAATTAATTTAATTGTTTGGGAATTCATCTTTTTGGTTGAAAATTAAATTTTTCAGGTTAAAAATGTACAATTTTAGTTGAAAATTGTACTTTTTTGTTGAAACTACAACTACTTGGTTGAAAGCTAAATTCTTTTGTTAAAAATTCATCTATTTGACTTAAAATTTATCAACTCCAGTTGAAGATTCATCTATTCCAGTAAAAGACTTATCATTTTATTAAAAAATCTATCACTTTGGCTGAAAAATTGTTTGTCTTTTTTTGTTGAAAATTAATTTTTTTAACTGAAAATTAAACTATTTGGTTCAAAGTTTGTCTTTTTTAGTTGAAAATTCATCTTTTTTCTAGAAAAAACGTATTTTTTGTAGAAAATTATTCTTCGTGTTTCAAAATTAACCTTGTTGTTTGAAACTTTATCTTTTTGGTTAAAAATTCAAGTATTCCAGTTAAGTATTCATCATTTTAGTTGAAATTTCATCTTTTAGATTGAAGATAAGAACGACTTGGTTGAAAGTTATTCTTTTGTTTAAAATGCATCCTTTTGGATTAGAATTCATCTATTTCAGTTAAAGACTCATCATTTTAGTTTAGAATTTGAATTTTTTTTTGGACAATTAATTTATTAACTGAAAACTTGACTATTGCATTTTTGGTTGAAAACTGATATTTTTTAGTTGAAAATTCAACTATTTGCTTGAGAATTCATGTATTTTGTTGAAAAAGCGTCTTTTTGGGTAGAAATTCAATCTTTTTGGTTCCAAATTCAACTATTTGGTTAGAAATTCACCTATCTTGTTTAAAGTGGAATATTTTTACTATGAACTTTAGGAATTTGAAACGGTTCAAATTGAATTTAATAGAGGACCACATTAATTTAAGCCTAAATATGCACTGAGTTTTAAGTATAAGAAGATAAAATGGAAATTTATTTGAATTATTATTTAAATTCATAGATAAATGTATTTAATTAAATTCTCTTCATTGCAAAGTAAGTTTTTTAATTTACTTGAAACTACCGTTTAAAATAGTAATTAGCAATAATACATTTACAAATTCCTTTAGTAGATATGGTTGCTAATTAATTTAGTCAGTAATTCTTACTTATTTAATAGTAGATTTCTACTAATTACTAGTAAAGGAATCGGAACTATTTGAAGTAATAGAAAACTACTACCAATTAGTAGTTTTCTACTAATTCAGATTCAAAGAGTAATAGTCTGAACATTTGCATCCTAGGTCGCAGAAGAACAATTTTTTGCTGCAAAACCTGTCAATTCCTGTAAATTTTTGTAGTTATGCTGTTTTATAATTTCTTGTAGAAAAATCAAAACTATGATAAAATATAACAATACACAAAAAATAACAAAATTGATCCGATTAATAGGTAAAAGTTGTGCTTACGTGTAATTTTTTCTGTAATGTATTAAATTTATCTCTAGGTTCCTGTAAAACTGGGTTTAATTTTTTGTACTTTTTTTAAATTTTTCACAAGGTTATCTTTACGTAAAGTCCTATATTATTGATACATCTTCAAAATTTCAGACTGGATATAGCATTTACAAACATATGTTTGACAACTTGGAGAAAAATGTACATAAGGTGCGATTCCCAAATTCAACAGCAGAGATACCCCCGATTCGCTTATTAAGTATTTTCGATGATATAGTGGGACAATTTGACTTTTACGAAGGCTCTTTAGATTATCCACCTTGCTCGGAATCTGTGACTTGGATTGTGTATGAACCTGATTTCCCTATTAGCATGAACCTGGTAAGAATCTATATTTCTTGAAATTATGTACGAAAATGAGTTCGAAATTTTATTTTCTACTGTTATTTTGTATTCGAATTTTTTCTTGTAGGTGAATGAATTCAGGAAAATAAAGTTGGCCGAGGGAGACGTGTCGAATATTAGACCAACCCAGGCTTTAAACGGACGCACACCTAAATTGGTGCTTCTTGATAATGGGCAGTACTAAATTTCGGTAACCGGCCGCTCTTGGGAAAGGTTTTCTGCAGTTTTCCTCATCCTTGGCCAAATGTCCAAGTAAATGCGATTGCCTCTGATAAAAATCCGGCTGCAGACGGTAGGGGGTAGATAGTATGGTTATGGTGTTTTTTATATGAACATTTCTAACAAGAATCTTAATGTATGTAATGAAATAAAGTCTTTGGTTGCATGAATCATTTTTTTAAATAAATTATTTTAAGTATAAGCCCGCTAGTTCACATCTAGTTATGAATAAAATTATTAGTATGAACCGAGTGCTTAAATTTTAATTTTTGAACATTTATAAAAAGCATTTCCAAGGGCCAACAAATTATGTTGAATTTTTCGTAGGTACAGTTTCTTTAGCTGAATGATGATATAGAATTATAAATTTAAAAATAAATTGCGCTCAAGTTAGAACTTTCTTAAAAGTTGCAGAAAAACCAGTTTTTTGGATTGTGGTGAATGCACATTTTCTTGAAAGAATTAAGAAATTTTAACCTTATTCCTAATTTATGATGCGATTTGGTAGATAAACGAATATAATTAGATATGCATTGAAGAGTCGATTATATTTGATTGAATAATTATTACCAGCATTAAATATTTTACAAAATTTCAAATAATACAATTTAGAATTTATGTTGTGGCTTCTTGTCATAAGGCTTAAAAAATTATTTATTTTTGCTTGCAGATGCGTTGAGTCAAAAAAGGTTAAAAACTGACAAGCAATTACCATGAAAACATTGATTTAACACATATGAAATATTAATTTTTTGAGTTTATAAATTTGATTTTCCTGTATTTTCTATTTAAAATTCTTTTGAATTTTCTATAATGTAGCTGAACTAAAACCAGAATGGTCTCGAGTACTTTCATAAATCGCTGGTGGACCCTCTCATGCCAATTGGGTTTTTGAGAAAATGCCATTTTTCATTGAATCTAAAAAACTGTAGATATCCCAAACTTACTGAATATTTGTAGCTACCAGTAATAACGATAATAATTATAATAATGTTTTTTTTTAATATTATTTTTAATGTTATATTTGTAATGTCGCTAACGTCGACAAAATGGTCGATATTAAATTTTCACATCACTATTTTTATTTAATAGGCCAGGCTGATATCAAAAAATTTATAATAAAAATAAAAATAATTGGATATTTATCAATTTTAAAGTCAAAATAATAACATGAAATGTATTAAAAAATGAAGGTCTTTTCTAATTTAAATATGTTTTGCATTCAAACACAACTGTTTTAAAATAGAATTTGGTTTGAATTTTAAAGAAGCAGCCTTCAAAATTAAAAGAAGGTAGAACTTTATTCTTGAAATTTTAGAAAATTACCAAAGGAGAATCAGTCTGGGTTTTTCCGAATTGAAAACCATAAGAAATTGAATAATTTTTGTTCAGAAGCTGCACATCTCAACAAAAAAAATCAATAAAAGAACCTGTAAAATTGAAGATTGGTTAAAAAAATTAGTGACAGAAGGATTTAAAATTTGTGTCCAAAAATTTTAATTAATGACAAAATAATTCAAGGGGATAAATGAAGAAATGTTTTTGCAGGGTAAATTAAATATAATAATTAAAAGTGATTCAAAATATAAATAACATATAAATGCGAATGCACGTAAACGCCAAAATCAACACCAGTAATACAATTAAATATTTGACTCTAAAGTCATCCATCCATTCTAAACACGTAAATTCCATATAATCAGAAATATTGAAATAAATTCAAAAATCAATAATATACCAAAACAATGATGTCATTATAGAACGATTCGTTGGTTTGGATTGATCATGAGGATAGCTTACGCCTCTATAATTAGAGCAAAACCATTAAAGTGTGGCATGGTGCTGATGTTCGGAATTAAGATTTCTAGCAAAAAATAAAAAAATGTTTCCTGATTTTTTGGGAACATTGACTGTTTCTCATCAAAGTTTTTAGGTTTCACTATCCGTCCACTTTGAGATAATACTAATCGATATCAATCATCGTAAAGTAAATCTTATTTCAAAATTAAGCCACACTGGAACATAATTTTATTCCAGTTGTTTACACGGAAAATTATAAAGAATAAAAATAATAAAATTGTTATGAAGGGGCATTAATGATCTATTCCACTTACTAGGACATCTGTATGATGCATTTAAATTATCTTCAGGTTCTTCGCAAGCAATTTATGGGAACATGTAAAATTAATTTTCCTGAGAAATTGGTTTATATAATTTTTTGTAAGAACGTAAAAATAATTTAATTATAGTAGAGACCTCTCAGTAAGAGGAATCGACGAGTAAAGCTCTTTTTAAATAATTTTCTTCGCATATCTTCTAAGGTATGTATAAGTGAAAAAAAGCCTATGAACAAAATATTTTCATTTTAGTTAGACTCATCTTTTTTATTCTGTACAGTTTTGTGTTATGATCTGCTGTTTTCAGCGACCTCCAAATATTATTATGTGCCCTAGAAAAATATGTTTAAACAAATTCTTATTTTCGTAATGTTAATATCATCAGAGATATCTATTTGTTGCACAATCTGGAGATCTTGGCAGTCTCCACACATTATTAAAGTTTTTTATTTGCTGATGGTTCGGAGAATAATTCCTTTCGAAAATAACCTTGTTTTCAACAAACAATTATTTTGAAACCTACAGAATAAATATTAAATTTTAAATATATATATATTTTTAAGATTCTTAGTTACATTTTTTTAAATATTTGCATGGCTTACTTTTACAATAAATGAATAAAACACTGTTGAATTTTAAACGACAAAATTTAAAAATAATTGATAAAGAAATGAAGTAAGACAAGAGATTTCAGGTTGAACATTTTCAAACTAAACCCTGGAGGATGAAACAATTTTTAATTTTTGGACTTTAAAATCTTTAATAATTACATCTTTAATAATTAAAAATATTTTCGTAATTTTAATATTGTCATGGATTTCAATTTGTTACGTAATCTTGAGATCTTGACAGTATCCAGATATTATTAAAGCTGTTTATTTGCTGATGGGCAGGAGATAATTCATTTCAAACACAACCTTGTTTCGACAAAAGATTATTTAAAAATCTACCAAATAAAGAGGAAATTATTCATGTAAGAAGGCTTTCACATTCAAATAATATTAAATTTTAAATAGTTATATTTTTAAAATCTTTCAGTTAAAATTGTTAATGCTTGCACAA
>CAKNWT010299818.1:0-25905 GCA_932066315.1 Andricus coriarius | reverse complement strand
CAACATAATAGTTTGCCATTTTTACAACAATATGAAGTCATTGAAAGTGCAATCGCTGTTCCAATTCAAAATCTTACGTCTCTTTGTATATACATAAACGTAGATAATTCTGTGTACATTCGATTACCCATAAACGAAAAAGAGCTTGGATAAAAATATTAGCACTTTAATATCTGGATTCTAGTTTCATTAATATCCTTGCACATTAAAATTGCATTATAATTAATATAAAATTAGAGAATTACCAGTATTAATTATTTTTATATAATTGGTTAGAAAGTAGATAATCAATCTCCATGTCATTATTAAATATTTTTAAAAAGTGAATAATTATATTACTATTAATTTTCATTAATAATTTTATATTCTGAGACTAATACAGAGAGAAAATAGAGGTTTAAATGAGGACTTAGAAAATTTCACAAAAATTCAATGAGTCTAAAAGAGGATCAAAAGAGTACTAAATAGGACCTAAGAGAACTTAACGAGGATGTCGAAGACTAAAGAGAACCAAACTTGGATATATTAAGCACTATGGAGCATCAACAGAGAACCTATATTTCGACTCGGGTAAAGCAATGATTTGATTAAGCCGAACCTAAATGAGAATTGAAGCCGCACTTATACTTTGCAGAACTACATATCTTGTTTCATGAATCAGTTTTCGAAGTAGTGTCAGGAAAGCTTTTACGTAATAAATTAAATTTATACCCTTGATGAGTTTAAATATGAAACTAGATCGTATTTAAAAGCTAGAAATAGAAAAATGCAGTTATTGAGTCAATTAATGGAAAACTGACGATTTGTATGATATTGTTAACAGCTTGTTTATGATTTTTCGCCTTGTTCTTGACTCGAATGAGGAAATGGCCGTAGGAAGAATCTATACCTACAAGGGCTGGGACGCGATATCGGAGATCTTTCAAACCGTGCGAGCGCCGGTCGATCGTATCAAAGGGGTACCAATTACATCGGACTTTGATATCTAAATATACCTAAAGGGAAGAGATTGGTAACTCGGACAAACCAGCTGTAGTGCATAGGTGTAGAGGAGACGAGTCACTACGATAAATCTAACGAGGCGTTGCTTCGAGAGACGGGTTTCCTTTTCCTTCCAACCTCTATGGTGTCCCTCGATGTCTGTTACGCCCATCGTTGATTTATATGCGGACGAGATATACTGCCGGCACCCACTATACGCACCTAGCCACAAGGATACCCAAAATATCAAAAAAAATTTAGAATGTTCATTACGCGTCAGCTCCATGTGCCAGAACCTTAGATGCGTTTAACATATTAAATTTAAGATGCCGGATTAGAACAACGTTGTCTCTGATCATTAGTCAATCGGGAAATAATTTGAAGCTATCAAAATTAAACTGCAAATTAACGCAGTCGAAATAGAACTGTTCTGGATCCGAATCATTTAAAATAAAAGTTTGAAAGATTTCAAATTCAGCAAATTGAAGTTTAAATCTTCAATAAGAATATAGGTATAGAGTGGAAGCTTTATATATTGAGTAAGTTAATTCTAAAGTGGCAAATTTAATTAACGCTTGTCAATTAAGTGCCTTCACATTTTTGAAATTTCGGAAATATTTATTAAAAATTATATGTACCTTTCAATTTGGTGTCATTTTATAGTTTTGTTTAATTTTAAACAGATCTAGAATGGTTTATTCCTGAACTATTCCTCGTCATTCATTTTCAAATACTGCATGGTTCAGTTGAAATGATTTCCAGTCACATGTTTTTTAACACTAAAACCTTTTTATCCTAAACTGATAAAAATTAAAAAATGAAAAACCATCTTCAGTTGATTCGAATAATAATATTGTTCTGTTTTATTTTGTAAACTTGCTATTTTGAATTTCGCTTCGATATTGTAGTAATTTTATGTTTGAACTTTTTCGAAATGTACGCAACTCTCGTTGCAAGTGTGCGATGAGGCCCTAAGGGTAGGTTGTAGAGCGAAGAATAAGGGAGGTAGGAAGTAATGCGGGAGGCATTCCTTAGTACGCAAGAAGCGAGCCGTAGCGAACGACCTTGTACGAATTGATTGTCATTAAAGTTATTATTGTTATTACAAGTGGTGCATTTTTCTTGTGTAATAATTAGAACCCGTCCAGATCCAAACCCCTTAAAAATATACTATAATATCGAGAAAATCTTGGCATTACGATTTAAAAAAAATTAAAAGTGCATTTTTTTAAAGTGACTTCACCAATGATTCCTGTTTCTAAAAATAGTGGTGAAACACCCCAGATTCAAAAACACTTTAATTGTTAAAATATTTAATTAATTTATGCTTACATTTATTTAGCTTGAAAAGTTTCACCACCAAAATTGAATTATCATAAATTAAGAATGAAAAATTATATTTTCAAAAAGTAAAGTACTTTAGAATTACGCATCATAAAGTGAATGATTTCATAATTGAAATTATGCCAAATTGAACTATATAAAATTCAAAAGAACTATACGAATCAAATTCATTTAGAATTGCATAATTTCATGTGATATCAGTAGGAAAAAGGCATAATTCCGGAGATGATTAGAATAATTTTTGGCAGAGGAGATTCGCACCCCTGACATCTGGGATAAGATTTGAGACGCGTAACCAACTAACTCTATTCCTTTTTTGCTCGAGGATACGAAATTGAAATTCTGCGAGTGTCGATGACTTCCAAGGCTGCTCACAACAAACCACGCGAATTGTCTGCTCACCCTCAACCAAATGCGCGTCACTCTAGACGACCGCGATATAACCTAATACAATTATTTTGGATGCACAAGGGGTCGCTGTTCCCCCAGGAAGAGATGAAGGGTCGCAAACTAACGGAATATAAGGGATGTCGTACTGCGATCGAGGTCCTTCCATTCGCCACTTTGCGTATTCCATGGTTTGCCTGCGGCAAGAAGGGGACCGCAACTCTGGAGCGATAAACCGCATGTGGGCTTGATATTGTTTTTTACGAGTCTCACGTCACCGTTTAGTTAAGGTGTCACTCAAATTAATACATTTTTACATTTTTACACCTTTTGCACGCAAAAACCTTATTATATTACTCACATACGAGAAGCAAGTACACTGTAAAAAATTTCGGGAATTTTCCCCACTTTTTAGTGGGGAAAAATCCACATTTTCGTTGGGGAAAATCATTTTCCCCAAGATTTGTGGAAATTTCCCTAAGAAGTTCTGATAATTCATTAAAAAATTGTGGAATATTCCCTAAAATTTAGGAAAATAGATAATACCTACAATTTTTGGGGGAATTTCCCGAAACTTATGGTAATTTATACCAAAATTTGGAAATATTCCCTACAATTTGGGGAATTTAATGATACCCGCTCTGAGCTGGTAGCTCATGAGAACTTCGCCAGGGCGCGCCACGTCTCACCTCTCTCGAAACAGAAATGACGCGTCGAGTGTTTAAGAAAGCAGTCGACGCGAAGCAAAGTATGTACCTGGCGCATGGGCAACCGTGATCAACAACATGATGATCAACAAGACGGTTCCTTCATTGCTTTTTTTATTAGTATCGCCCACATAAATTTCGGGAAATTCCCGAAATTTCAAATCACTACACAATAACATCAAATTTTGGGGAAAATTCACCACTTTTTGGGTAATGTTTCAGAAAAGTTTAGGGAGATTTCTCTGTATAATGAGTGTTGATATTGAAAAAGTTTTAAGCAAAATTCCATAAATTTTGGGGAATTTTCACTACATAAATGCCGGGAAGATTTCCGAAATTTTAGGTATTACTTCACAATAGCATAGGGAATTTTCCCCATCAAATCATGGGGAAAATTCACTACTTATTGGTTAATATTCCACACGAATGTTTGGGGAATTTTCCCTACTAAACTTTGGGCAAAATTCCACAAAGTGTGTGGAAATTAGCGTCAACACAATTTTGGGGAAAATTCCCCAAGAAATTTTTTACAGTGTAGGAGATTTTGTTTCGAACTCACCTGTAACAGAGAAAACAAATTTTTAGTAAAACTAAATAAAACATACATCTTTCAATCATTCAATATATTGAAATATATGATGCGAAAGATCGTTTGGTATTACAATTGATATTAATGTAAATAATTTATCTTGTCAGGCAGGATGTCCCCGAGGATAATCTTCTTTTGAAGAGAAAAAAAAACATATTTCTTTATCTTCTTGAGTTGTGATAGGATGACGCAAAGACGTATTTAATATAAAAAATTATAGTTAATTGGGGATTATCTCTCTTATCTCGAGTTCTGATATTATAAACAGAAAATTATTAATGCTCCTGTGAAAGGATATCTTAATATTATGAATATTTTATAAATAAATTTATAAACTTTATGGGACAATCGTTTTAATAGAAAACTGTTTCCCACATAAGTTGGCTTTCCCTTAAGTGGTACACATAATATATGACAAAAATAGAGCAATACAAGTAAGTAGCACCCATTTCCGTTCCCACAGATCCTATTTAAAAACTTGTTCCTCTCGGATGATCATTCGAAGGTGTCAGAAACGATCGGCATAAAATCGCTGTGAATTCCGGATCCGAGCGGTTTCAATAAATCGCCTGTCGGATCGATTACCATGCGACGCATTTAATTGTAGCCCGCAGATGCCCGTTGCTCGATTTCCTTATCGATATTTCAGCCGGATAGACATTAATAAACCCGCAATCAAAAAAAGAAATGTCGCCAGGTTCCTAAATGCCTAGAACGCCGAGATTGAAATCTTAAAAACTCGCGTTTCCTCTTTAGTTTAATAAGACAACGATTTAATGTACCCCCGGTCTATTAATTAATTCAACTGACAGCCTCCGCACAAGAAACGTTACAAAAAAATGTATCTTTATAAAATAATTACTTGCTTTTACACCAGAGTGTAAATATTTCTACTGAATTTGTAGATAAATGCTCTTTTTTAAATGTATTTTCTCATGGCATGTCACATGTTATTTGCGAGACGTTTCTTGATTGACTTGTATGATTGACTTCTATACTTTATATTCAGATATTATGAAGCTTTGTATTACTAGTATTAAGTGTTATTAGTATTTCACAACGCTTTTATATTATCTCTAATTTCCGTAATTAAATACAAACACTAATTACCGCACCTATTTGTTAAATAAAAAATCAATAGCTTTACCAAAGTTATAGAAATGCCTTACGTAATTGTATTGTATAAATGATTGATATTTTCACTCTGCTGAAATTTCTATCTATAGCAGATTAAAATTCTTATGATTTTATTATAGTATTATATTTCTTAGACTTCCTGTAGTTGAGAAGTCAATGTTCTTGTATTGGTGTATGCTTATGGCTAACCTGACTCGTTTCTTCTATCAAGGCATCCACAATTATAAGAAAATTTTTACGAGGCATGCACCCGATATATCTCGCGCGTTTTTATCATTATTAGCGGTAATACATGCCATTAACGTCAAGGTTCGTGCGCTGCAGTATTGCCGGCCAGGCAACCCGAAGTCCGATGTACTCATGGGTACTTGCGCTTTGTTATGCCCCCGATCCCACAGGGCCGTCAGTATTAACGATATAAGTATTATTTTATAATAATAATTATCTGGAATTATTTCAGGGGATTTAATCAAGAGTCTATATGAATAATAATATACTGGTACTGTACTGCGTATGACTATCTATTGTACTTTCCCAGTACTGGAAATACCCCTAATGATAACTATGTTCTGTATTTGCACACTATTTTCACAATACTGGTATTAAACTGACATTGCGCTAGTTTTTGTCCAGTGTTATAGGTCAGTACAGAACATATAGTTACTATTAGAGGTTTTCTGCTATTAGTACTTGGGAGCTATCACAATTTCCACCTGGGTATATAGATATATAGACAAAAAGACATTCTTCTTCACCAAAACCTACTTGAAGAAAATATATCCTTTCAAATTACTACGGTACTAGTTTTATAAGAAGTGCACCTCTTTAGGGGTAAAGTCACGCAGAAATAAGCCAAGCGTGACACGGTTCTCTCGGCAGGATGAAATCACGTAGGTTTGCCGCAAGATAGAAGATAGCTTGCAATCTTGAGTAAGAAGTGGCACCCTGGTAAGAAGAAGCTTTCCGAATCCCGAGATTTTTACCTTCAAGAATTCCTGTCATGAGAAACTTAGAAAAAATGGTGTTCAATGAACTCTTGGAATGTAGAACCGATTACACTGACATAAACCACTAATAATCAGACTAAAAAATGTCGGCGTCAACTCCCATAGTATTGACTTCCTTTATAAAGCGAAGTTGCTCCATTATGTAAGAATACGTCACGAAGGAAAAGTAAGAACGAAAAAAGCATGGGGTCGTGGACCATATCCCGCTTTCGCGTCGTTAGGCAGCGAAAAATAATAAATCACCTCTAGTTTTGCACTACGTACTTTGAGAAGATAAATTTAATAACTTAACTACCGCGCACTTCACCTTCCCTTCTTTCCAAAATACTATAGCATGAAAGGAAAAAGAGTTATTGTGTCTCAGTTAGAAAAATGTGCTTCCTTTTTTTCTCAAAAATAAAAGTAAAAGTCGGAAATCTGCTGCGCCTGGGTCCAAGAAGAAAGGACCTTCTTTTACGATCTGAATTACGGCGACATCGATTGGGTATACTCTGGGCTAAAAAGGCCCTTGGAAATAAAAAAATGCAAGTTTTGAAGCGCCTGCGTTTACATTGACCGGGGTGCCTACTTACCGGCCGTGAAATATGAAATTAAATTCATTAGGCTCGCGGGTTATGATAAATTGAACGATTGTGCCGGCCAAGGTGTACCGGGCTTATAACTCAGATAGGCTGAATGGAAAATGATGAGATATGTCTCTCATTGAACGGTGGGGGGTCGCGCAGTGCGGATGGTATTGGCGTTGGGAGCCAGTTATCACACGATCTGAAACTCCTTGGACTGCTGTGAAGAAAAGAAGAAGATAGAAGGAGAAAGTGCGTGCACGTACGCCTTTGAAAAAAGGAAGAAAGAGCTGGAATGGAATCGGGAGAGGGAATAGGAGGCTGAATCGTACGCGGAGTCATAAACACCCGCATAACGACCACCAAGTCGAACCTCCCTTTTAAACCTAACAATCTTCCAACGCTAAATTGGAACTTCATGCCTCATCTTTCTTTTCTACTTGAAATTTACCTTTAATTTCCTCCAGACTTTTATCTACAAATATTTAAACTATTACGTATTTTAGCCGTTTATTGGTGTTTAAAATGAGGAACAATACACTATTTATTTTTAAATGAATCGGTAGTTGATTATGTTTTTAATTTTCTACATTTTGTAAATTTCTACGATTGCTAAAGATATACGGTAAACGTCCCAGTAATCGTGACCTCACTCAAAAAAAATTCTAGTTGAACTAACCAGAATTCTGGTTAATTCAACGAGAATAGAGTGTTAAATATGCCCTTACTATACATTCTGATTAAAAGTATCAGAATTTTCTGGTTGGCATTTTTCTGGTTAATGTTACCAGGAATTCGGGTAAATTTAACCAGAATTTCTGGTAAGGGTAACCAGAAATCTTTACTAGACAGTTTTCTAGTAGCCTAAGGATACAACGTTCTGGTTAACTTAACCAGATATTCTAGTAAACATAACCAGATGTTCTGGTAAGCCTAACCAGATATTCTGGTAGCCATCGATTTTCGATTATCGAATTTCGATACTTTTCTACTTTCATGGACTCTTCCTTACCCCCTCTGAAATTACATGGACTGCATCCCAAAGAAAATAATCTAACGAAAGTTTCCGATAACAGAGTACAGCAACTATGTTCCGCTTCTCTAAAATTTAATCTCTCTATGATCTATATGTGGATATATTAATAAATGGCGATAGATTCAAGACTCGAAGCAAAATCAGCATATTTTTTATGCAGTCTGTTTCTGAAACTATTCGTTAAGACTATTTTGTTTGGGATTTTACATAATATGCACTTAGATGACTTGGTCTATACCAAAATTCTCGAACACTCACTTTGTTTATATTATCTAAAATGTTAATATTTTCTTGAATATTTTTCAAAGAGACGCAAAAAATATGTGCTTGGTTTAGAAGTATCCCTTTACCACTTGTGTTTAGACAGATAACGCGCAGTTTTTTTTAAACACAACTAAATCCACGGTTCACTATAATTATTTATACTTATATAACAGAAAATACAATTAACAAATCGCGATTGTTTGAGAATTATTGGACAATTTACGACAAAGCGTCACTTGACCCATCCAGCAACACGACATGAGACAGAAGACAGATTTCTGAAACCGACGCCAGATCGCGACACTTCTGTTACCAGAAATATTAACCAGAATAGTTTTAACCAGAAAAAATCAACCAGAGTTAATTAACTAGAATTTTCTAGTCATATTAAACATAATTTCGGATTAAACTAACTAGAAATTTTTTAACCAGACGCGTCTAGTAACTTTAACTAGAACTTTTTTTTGAGTGCTCAGTACCAGTAATCGTGACGCCAATTTTATTATTTTTTATCTAATTATAATTAATTAAAATGCTGCAAATAAGATGGGGTTTATTATTAAATATGATTTTTAAAATATTATTTGAAAATATATTCAAATTATAACCAAGTTTCACGATTATCGGGACCATCACGATTACTGGGACATTCGTCTTATAAGAAATTATTTTTAATATTCCCGGGTTTCACGGCCTTAAAAAATTGCCAACCGTTTCTCGTGGGGTATGTCGATCTGTTAAACTCAAACTTTTATACAATTGTTTGCAATTATTCCGGTAGCTAATGATTCTTGAATTTTACCAGCTGGACAAAGTTTCTGTTTTTTTAATCTTCTCATTAATAGAAAAAACTCTATAATTTTTTCCGGAATAAATAAACCTTCTATCCTTTCACGTATTTTACCTTGGAAGACGAAAAATTCGGAAATAAAAGAATGTTTACTAAATATTCATTTGAGAAGGTTGTGCAAAAGTGAAATGCAGAAAACAAGAAAAAATTTTCTTATTAGATTTGATTAATTATTGAAGAAAATGAACATACTAGGAAAATATTTCCAAGATTAAGGCCACTAAGCAGAGTAAATTATATTAAAATTAATATAGAAAATAAAATAATGAAGCAAGTTGTATGTAATTTATAACTTATCTCGATATTTCTCAACTCATTAGTTTTTTTCACATATTATAATAATTTACGAGGTAATTAATGTAATCCAGGTGACCATTCAAGTCTCCCAGGTTCTTTTTCGAATATTTAAAAAAACTCTTGAAAGTCACAAAACAAATTTTCATTTTCTTTATTTTTTCATCACCACGGGGGAGTTTTGCGGCGTATTTTTCACTAACCGGCGCAAGCGACGGTTCATTGCGGGTCTCAGCTGGGGGCAGGATATTAATAATCAGCTAATTATGCCCGACGCGTCGATTATGGTCGAGCAGGTGTCTGCAAGTTTATATATGGGACTTTCTCGCCACATTGTGAATTCACGCACACTCAGTAACCATTTTTTGCTTTCAGATTAATCCTAGCAACTCTGCAAATATATTTTTTTAAATCGCACTTACTTTCAGTTACCAATTATTTATTTTCTACATGACACTTCACCATGAAATTCTGCAAATCTTCAAAAGTGTCGACAAAAATAAATTGCATGTAGGAATTTTTGTGAAAGCTTGATAATTTTCATCGATAATAATGGAGCTTAGTAAGCGGCATATGCGATTACGCTCAGGAAGAGAGTGTGTTTTAATCTATCTCGCCACTCGAAGCGCTTAGTCGACGCTCGTTTCGTATCGGACCTCACCCACAGATCCGTGGTACATTATGCTAATGCCTAGTCAATTGTGATTTTCATTCAATTTAAGCTCCATGTTGCGCGCTTGTTGAAAGATACTCAGATACGACCAGCAGTGGTTGCCATTCGATATTCTCTTCACTGCAATTCAATATCAATATTCGCAACCCAATACTAACAAGCTCACGATATCGGTTCAAATCGACTTCTCGGGAAATTGTTGATGCACTCATGCATATTTGTATCATTATCAAGATAAAAGTCGATTATATCAAGCAAGCTCAGAAAGCAACTCGCAATCAAGTACTGGAAAAAACAATAATAATAACTACCTTCTGTACGTTTGGTACCTGGCTGGTAGAGATCATAATTACCACTAGTAGTTTTTCCAGTAGTGGAGTCCTACAATTTACACCTGGTCATCTGACATGGAAGAAGTAACAATATTTTTGACATATCTTCAATGAAAAAGTTTTGGTGAATTGTAGGTGTCTGGTTTTTTTATAGATTAAATATTGATTCTATATATTTTTGGACTCGGTTTTTGATAAAAAGTGGCAAAGCAGACATTTCCGAATGCGGATCACTGGAGTTTAGCTCCTTGCCTTACCACATGGCAAGACCAGTGTTATCAAGATACGCCACGGTGGTAGTCTCATGTGGTGGTCCTGTATGCCAACATATACCAGCCAAACCCGCAGTCTTCTCAGAGAAGTAGCTTCGTATGCCTCGCTCGTGCTACGCCAAGGGCTACGTAACATAGCCGTAAGCAAAACCGGTATCATCTTCGGGCAAAGAGCGATGTGGACAACCTATGTAGTCACCAAATATTTGACCTCGCCAAAGAATTCGTAACTCAGGCACGAGTCCATGAGACCAAACGGAATACTTTTCTTATCAGATCGTATCTACTTTTCCCGTTTTCTTAATTTGTAACGTGAATATTTTGAGGCAGTTTACACCGCAGTAAGTTTTACTACTGAAGTAGGTTTTTGTATAACTTACTACGACGAGTATACACTATACACCATTGTAAACTTTACGACGATGAGCATAGACTGAGTCTAGTTAAACTTAAGAATTTTAAGGAAAGTTACCATAAATTACTGAAAATAACAATCATGAAGTCATGAAAGTCAATCATGAAAGGTGAAAGATATAGTAGTGACAAAAGGGATAAACAAAGAAGAGATAACAAATGTTTCATGATGTTTCAGAAGATCAAGCAGGTCTTGTATTTTTCGAAATCATCTGTAGCGATTGGACACCTGCAATCGGATCTGTCATCCATATCGCTTGGATCTCGCCAGACTCGTTTCGTTATGCATGTATCGGCGGCGAACGAACATCTTGAAACAAGCACACGGAAGTCCTGTATATGCCTAAGCCACATGGTGTAAGAGCGTTTAAGAAACTGATCGGCGACAGGATCGGCGGCAGTTGACAACTAACGAGGAAAAATGGCTGGAACGTCCGGCATATGCGTATCTCCAGGAATATTTTTACGTCTCTGAGACACAAACGGAAACGACTTTCTGCTTTCTGTATCTAATATACTAGCGCCAGACTCGATCTCCCGATTTCTATGCATCGAACTCCCTGAATCTGCCTCTCTCCTCTTTCCTATCTCTCTTGACATCGACGAGAAGAGAGAGCACAAGAACAAGATTTATTGTTGCCATGCGTCCGAGTGTCGTTAAACGAGTGTCGACCTGAATGGAGTAAATGGACTGTGATTTGTACTTTGGCGTGCTGTGTAATGCGTCGACACTGGATACTTTAGATGGCTCTTCAACGAAGAATGGGTCGTGTTTTGGGCGCATCTTGTGCGTGAAAAGATAATGACCACAGGAGTCTTTGCTTTGATAGACGTGTTTGCGAAGTGTTTGCAAAACAGCTGTTCGAAATATACTTTCTTCATGTTTTTGTGGGAAATTCATCAGAGGCACCTTTGAATTTAATTGATGGAGGGAAAGATACAATAATAGAATTGGCAGTTATTCAAGTTTAAGCTTGGACCTACCCCAAGATTAAATTGCCTTATCGAAAAAATCTGAAACCTTAGTCCAGAAAAAGTAATCTTTTCATTCATATGATACACAAATATAGAATTTATTGTTAATCTATAGTAAGAGAGTAGTAGCACAAAAGATATATGAAAATAAAAGATTATTTTTTGGGATCATATTTCACTTTGAATGATGAAAATTCGTATTGCAATATGTCTTCTATATTTTTAGATTGAAAGTAGAGTCGAGTGGCAATCACTTGTAGACATTGCGGGTGTTTTCAATTAATTGAAAAATCAGTGGATCAATTTGCTTTAAACTTTAGGGGTAAATGAAATATATGCGAGTTAAAAAGCTTGAGCCATCTAAATCCATTAGGAAATGAAAAAAATGGAAAAAAAACTATATGTTTGAAGTTGATATTAAGCAGAAAAAATATACCTTGACTTTACTAAGTATTTACAGAAAAATAGGTGGCTTGAAAAATATGTATTCCTATTATGTATTATTTTTTCTGAGGGTCTCAATTAGTACATCTGGTGACATGGAATGTTTGAAATTGCATACATAAATAAACATAAATAATTTTCTTATAAGCGGCATTTGGTTAACACTGGGCAGAAAGCAGTATAGGTCAAGCAATTTCTGCGTAACAAGTATTTAATAATAATGATTACAGTTAGATTGTAATTGCTAAGTAAAATTAAAATCCATTTAAGAAACTGCATATCATTTCCTATACGTTGAAAAATTTGAAAAACCTCGTAACATCACATTATGGTTTTTCATCGCTCAGATAACGTGTAAAGTGAGTACGAAATTCATTATTTCATAACATTTTTACATAAATAGAGGATTCTGAACACTTTTTCTTGTAATTCCATTAAAAATAACTTTGAACATACTGTGAAAAATAAAATATGATGATCGACCCACTGTGACCAGACGACTTTAGAAATAAGAATTTATTTTCTCAAGAAAACGTTCAATTTGTATAACTAACTGTACAAAATCCTTTGTATTACATTTTCATCATATAGTTAAATGTATAACCTTTAAAATGACGTTATTTAACGTCATACTTTACGTACAATTTAGGCTTAATTATGACATTGAAAATTACCCGACCCATTGATAACTGAAAATTTTCATTGTTTAAAATGAGATGCAACAAATTTCACAGCAATAGTTTTCTATGTTGTAATTTTCAAGATATTTCACGACTATTTTCATAGGTTATGTTAAATTGTTTTTTAACCACTAGCAAGATAATTGCATCGCCAATTTTTAAAGTCTCTTGATTTTCTCATTTATTTTATATGTGAAGTAATTAAAAACAAGTGAGAATACAGTTTCTTTTTGAATTCTATATGTGAAGTTTTTATTCTAGGGACATGTAATGTTAAATAAATAATTACAAAATTTACTATTCATTCTAAAATGCATATAGATTTCTCTTTACAAACTTGTAATATTTAACGGAAAGACAAAGTTTTAAAGAAAAAAAAAAAGAAAAATTGCGACTTTTATAAAAATTGGTCTAGGTCGAACAATAAATCTATTTTCTTTTTTTTCGATAAAGCAAAAATATGAAATTTTTTTCCCAAAATGGAAAAAAATTCTGGGGTAACGTTAAAAAAAAATTCTGATGTCTATTGGGCAACGTACACAGCATTCGAAAATCTATGATAACTTTCCAATCATTCTAAAATCCTCACACGCACATTATATAACATTAGAGGCAAAATTGCAAGGACCGAAAGAAATCAAAGCGGGAGCAGAGAGGCGTAAAATCAGCAGCTGTGCGAGTGTCATCTAGGCAGTAAATTTTGACCAGGGTCCACCTCCAAGTATCCTTGGAGAGATAAAGATCGTCTGCTCAAGGATATATCGTTTGTTGTCGATTGTGTATACACGCTTTGGCTGATTAGGCTCATTGTGGCGATTTGGGCGGGTTCCCGCAGGACTTCTGACCAGAGGAGCTCGTGCCGTAGGAAAAACTTTGTCCAGGGTGCAGGGCCCGGTGTTGAATCTTGAATGCCAATAGTAAGATAGAGAAGGGGAAGTAAAACGACAGGGAAAAGAGTCTTGCGTATTTTCATCCAAAGACCAGGGGAGAAAACTGAAAAGCGTTTCGAAGGCCCTCATTGTCGTTTGAATGGGCCTTCAAGAGAAGGGCAAACACGCTTAACCTCCAGGGCTATTGTCGTATCCGGTTATCCGATTTGGCGCATACAGCCAGTGGAATGCTGCCAGGTCCAGGACTCAAGAGCTACTACTAATGTCGCTTAATCCAACACGTACTTGTATTACTAGAATATGTGACATTTCACACATGCTTGTACATATGTACAATAAAATTGTACATTGCAAATTTTTCAGAATGTCAGGGAAAACTTAGCGACATAAATGATCTGTATCATTGAGAAAATACTTTTTTGATTTATACGATTGCATAAAAGTTTAAGAATAGAAGGACTTGGAATTTTTCTTTTATTGCAAGGACAAGGGCTTAACAATGTAATTTTTGCTGGATAATGTGATCGTTAGGAGACTCGTTGTTTCCCGTGGTTGCCGCGTGCCCGATAAAACTTCTCACTTACAGAAAATCCACCCCTTTCGTTCCACAATTCAGAAAGTTTGGACCCTTCTTCCAAGATGATTGTAGGAAGCAAACGAAGTTTAAAACTCACAGCTGGAGGTTGTGGCATTGTGGGCACGGGCCTGCAAATCGGATTTCACGAGAAAGCCCCGTGACTTTTGCATTCGTCTCATCTTTCGCCGACCACTTTGAAATTCATCCAGAAATTCCAAGACTGATCAAAATTCTCTGAAACTTAAAATACGAATCTAAACAATATTGATTTAAATCCAAATCTACAAAAGATACCAGAACTTTTCATCATGAGAGAAAATATGATGAAGAATGAAATTTTGCTTCACGGTAAACAAGAAACGACGGTTGGTTTCGATTATTTCCTCGGCATTGTTACGTCAATCGCGCAAATATCGACCATTGGAAAGCCATTTAGATGGAGGTTTAAGAAAGGTGCGATGACGAGGGAAAAATAGAAGAAGTTGGTGGCGGAGAAGGAGGAAAATCGGTCTTCGAGTTACGGATTGACAATGGTTGCGACACCGGGCAGTCACTTGAATAAATATCAATCATAAAAACGGCTGAAGGAAATATTATTTTCATAAGTCTTGGAGCGTGCGACGACGACCGCAGCTGGACGACACAATGCTACGTAATCCAATAACGCCAGCGTGTCCGCCCCGTGAAAGATCCGGCGATTTCAGATGAGAGATGAATACTACTCAGGGACCGAGAAGAAGGGGCTTCGCTCAGAGATGCGTTTTCGATGAGTTTACCTGAGAAAAGGAAAATAATACCCCACGTGACTCGCAAATTTCTTTAACTACCAGCAGACCTTCTTCTGGAATGTGGCACGCGAACCTAATAATACCAGCTCTTGTTATGTGGGACTTTGAAAGCTGCAAAGATGATGCGATATTTTCTTATGGATATAAAAACAGGGAGGACACTTTAGTCTTGTTAAAAGATTCCAGGTGATTTCCCGATTTTCAAACGTTTGTCCTGGTTTTTCAAATACTTTTTTTTCCTTTTTGAACAACGTCGCAAATGATAGGATTCATAAGTAACTAATTTCAAATTAGAGCGTTCAATATCAGAACATTTTGAATCTAAGCCCATTCTAAATTGAACAATATGAAATCGTATACTCCTGAAGATGAAGATTAGTTTGAAGAATCGGAAATTACAAGATTTGAAACAAATTAAGATAAGGGAACAATCTATCCCGAAAAGGAACTTCGTCTACATGTTCCATGAAAGGTAGAGAATTATTTATTTCACACATCATTCTGCCTGAATATTTTGGAAAATTTTAGAAATTTTAGATCGATCATATAATATATTCTGTTCTGTGTATGAATTTGAAAATTCAACTTTTGGAACATTTAAAAAAATTTCCTATGGTAGTGAATAATAATATAGAATTAGAAAATAAAAAATAAAATTTGTGCTTTAGTTAAAACTTTCCTGAAATGTAAAAAAAAACAACAGTTTTTTGGAGTGCGTTAATTTCTTAACCAGGAAAAAATTTTGTTTTCAAATTATAACAGAACAATGGCATATTTTTCAACTACAGCTACCAAAATTTCCAACGCGACATATTTAAATTTTGTCCATAGAAATATGCAGTTAGCACGATCCAAAAAACACATTTTTTGGAACATTTAAAAAAATTTCTAACTTGAATTAATTTTGTTTCTTATTTTCTAATTTTATATTTTTATTCACTACCAAAAACAAAGAAATATTCAACATAAATTGGATAATAGAAATTTTCTTTAAATTTCCCAAAATTTGAATTTTCAAATCAGTACACAGAACAGAAGATATTATCCGATCGAACTAAGATTTAGAGGGTTTACTACTGTTGGGCTAATACGACTTTTACCCACTATTAGAATTTTTTAATCGACAAAAGTTTTTTTTCAGCCTACTCTAATAAAAATTATTTTTTGTTTGAAAATTAAAATATTTTGTTGAAAAAAAGAATATCCAGGTGAACCGTGTTTAATGTACAAGCATACGAAACTGAGTAGTTATTGTTGGTACATATATAGAAGAATTAAACAATGATGAACTTCAAAATTAAGTGCTACTAATTAAATTATTTAAATTTGTAAGAGTTAGCTTTTGAAAATTAAGCGATTTCATATTTTTAGCACTTGAATTATAATAAACCGAAATTACAATATATACATGAAAATACTTTTTATTTAAATTAAGATTGCAACGAAATCCATTTTATCATGAATAACTTCCGCAAACTAAGCAAGAAATGAAAAATTTATTGCAAAGTAAGCAAAAATTGATTCACAATCAAAAAATAAAATTTTCAAAAAACCTCACTTTTCGGCTCATTAGAGACAAGATTAATATAATGAAAAATGAATGGATTGGTTTTAGAGTGACTCACAAAAAAAGTATTTTTAATTAGTTGCGCAGAGTTGAACAATTTTAATCGAAAATTTTTTATTTTAATTTTATTTAAAATTTACATTTTTGTAGTTTATAAAATTGTTGCTCTTGGTCCAACTAGATACAAAATGACAAAGCATTTATTATATTTCAAGTTCTTAAAATGTAACATATTTTTGTCTTCGAATGATTGCAGCAATTCGTAATTTTAAATTTATAGAAATTTAAATTGTATATAATAAGAAGCACTAAGTTTAAAAGAGTTTAAAATTATGAAAGTTTGAACCGATATTTAAAATTCTGTAAATAAATTTTTCATCATTATACCTTATTTTTAGATATTTTAAATATTTCAAACATTTTTATAGTCACGCTTTCTACTAAATGTTTTTGAAGCTAAAATAATTATAAATTGAAAGTTTGAAACAATCAAACATGTTGCCTGCATTCTCAAACTGATACAAATACTACTAAAACTTCTAAAAATCTCTCTCTACTGTTATGTTCATTTAGTTATATTATAAATATTATGGCAAAATTGTGAGTTCAAGCAAAATATAAGAGCTCAAAATGTTTTTGAAAAATTTGACTAATCTTTTATTTATTGTTAATTGATGTTACTAAAGACAACAAAGATTTGATTTCCTGGTTTCCCGATCCAATAGTCAGCCTGGAAGTTAATTTAATATTTATAAAATTACACATTGAATTTTCAATTGCGATGAATGTCTTAAAAAATCGAGTTTCACTGCAAGGGGATTTTTGCAAGAGAACTTAGATTTACAATATTGTTGAAAGATAAATTAATTTTATGGCCTGCTATTAAAATGTCAGGTTTAAGGTGTAAAATATTATAGATTATGGTTTTAAAAATATAAATACTAAAGCTGAAGAACGTGGAAGGAGTCGTCACATGTTCGACCTTTCTGATCTGAGAGTTCGTGGGCCAATTTAAACTTGTGCGTTAATTTCCGCGAGGCATCAGAAGGAGCTAGGCGAGGTTTTCGAAACTGGGCAACGCGGAAATCGCTGATGAAATAAGAGCCGTTGTAGAAATCGGAAAGCTAATAATTGCTCGGAGCTTCAACCGTGTTGGTGTGGCTTTGGCGTGGCTTTGGTGTGGACGCAAAGAGTCTCGGATGGATATACATAGATACGAGGGGAGGTTATGTGCGCGAAGGTGAAGCTGGCCAAGAGAGTCCGGTTAAAGTTAAAGAGTGTAAGAGCTAGGCGTACCGGCCACTCGGGCCGCTCCTCTCCTCGTCTCTCTTGAATCCTCTCTCGCGCAGTCGAACAGCCGATAGATAATTGGCGTTGCGTGCCTCAAGATAAACGGCCGTGATTGGCGAAAATAACGATTAATAATTATCCACTCGCGGGATCCGAGGCGGCCTGCCCTCTCATCTTGAAACCCACAGAACCAGAGAGAGATAGAGGCATACAGGGTGGCCCGCAAGTCACTTTCGAGGGTGAGAATCTTTGATCGAATTCTATCCCAGTCGAATCTTATTCCTAAATGTGGTATTTTTTTGGAAAGTTATTTTTATTCAGAATGCAAAAATATTTCAGAGGAGAAATGTGCACCTAAAATGATTCCTTATGATATTTGACTACACCTTTTTCAATTAAAAAAAATTGTGACCATAAATGCTAAGATAATTAAACATCGCGTCAGCATTGGATCCGTGACGCAATATGATTTGATAAGTTGTGTCAACTGCTCGTTAGTTAATTGTCAGCGCTATTCGTGCCGAGCGGTCAACGCTCGTTTTCGGAGACATATAATATAACCACTACCCAGAGCAATCCAGTAACCACCACCTTGATGGTCAACGTTCACCATTGAGAGTGAGTGTCCAATGAATGCCCTTCATTTGCATTTCACCCGGCGGTCAGTGAGAATGGCTAACCAGATTATTTAACCCTCGCTCCTGCAGCCCCGGTTAGTTCCCAAAAAATTTGGTATGGCATTTCATTCTGAACGCGAAATTCATGCATGGATAGAACGTAATTCGTATGTTCGTAATTAGATCTCATTTTCTCACCCCTCGCTAAAGAGTTCTAATTTGAAACATTTTTCAATATTTTAATATATTCTCTGGGTAGAAATTGCACTTAGCAAATCTTACAATTGATGTTCGTATGAATCATCACGTTGCCACTGATTCCTGGAGGACTCAAACAACAAGTGCTGCGCCTAATTAATGAACTCCATCAATCTTTGCACTTATTACCATACATCTCTTATGTACAAAGTTTCCTCGATGAATAAATTTAAATCAGCTATGCATGCGAACGTTGTAAGTAATGTAGATTATTTTCTCTTAATGAAATGCTACACATAAATATGATTAAGGTATTAGTAGAGTGTAAATTTAAAGCAGCATCCTTTTGGAGCCAAGTCGAGAAAATTCGCGGCGCTGCGCTGTTATCTCCAGTGAGAACCTGCATAATTTATTGCCCTAGTAGCGTCCGGTATCACCGACTCTTGCGTCCGCGCGTGATAGAAACACGTTCTTAACTATTGATACTCTCATATACGCCCCAGCTGGACAAACTGGATGCTGGAGATTTCTCTGGGACACGTGCACGTGTAGGGCATGCACCACTCATCACCCGTGCAAATTGTGAAGTTTAGTTATATAATTAATTGATTATAAATGAAAATTAATTTTTATTCTTATATTCGCATTCTAATATTGTACTTTTTTAGCAACTTAAAATAGTTTGCTATAAAATAAAGGCTTTTGATGATTTCACTTTCAGATAAGTATATCCGCATTCAGAGTAAAATGCTCTGGCATGAGTAGAGGTTACGTGGGCTACAGTGGAAGTCAAAGTGTGAATGACAGTTGATTGTAATGCGTGGCACGCGCCTGTCGTAGCGTAGCGCGTTCCACTTTGCGTCTCGACGCGCTCTCGTTGATCGGCCATGTGCTGTAGTCACGCTGAATGGTACGCGTGAAAGGATTACTCGAGTTAATCTCGGGCTAAGTGTATCGCCGATATACGTTGAATCTCGTTACGTCAGCTCTGAGCTTCTCACTTGTGTGAACACTCAATACAAAATATCTTTAGCCATCCTGATTTGTTGTCCATAATGTACCATCATCAATATATTTATAATATTTATTTTCACTAGGAAAGAGCCAAATACAGTCATAAGAGACTATATGATTCGTGGTGCAGGTTTGCTGCTGAGGGATGTTCTAATGCATTTATGGATTGTCATCCTTTTAGGTTCGTGAATCGGTTGTAAGAATTAACAATGCAAGTTGAGCAGTTGTACTACAGATTGTTTAAAATTTTCTGTGTTTGGTCTTGGATTTTGCGTTTTGACAGAATTTTGTCGCATATATTCCACAGATTGACTTCAGATTGTGGGGATGTTCCGCAGCCTTTGTAGATTGTCCTTAAGTTGACGAATTGATTCTCAGAATCACCATTTAAGATAGTTTAAAATTGTCTACATTTGATCTTGGATTATACGGTTTGACAGTGTTTTGTCGCATCTATTGTGCAGATCGATTGCAGATTATGGAGATGTTCTGCTGCCTTCCAAAATTATTTTTTAGTTCACGAACTGACTGTGATAACTGAAAATGTAACTTGCTCAGTTCCACTAAGGACTGTCTGAAATTTTCTGTATTTGGTATTTGATTGTGCGGTTTAACAGTGTTTTGGTATTGAGTCTTGGCTTATGCGGTTTGACAGTGCTTAGTACAGTTTGACTAATTTGTATTTTTAATTACACCATAAGAAACCAAGCAAGGAAGGTATCGACATTGTCACAATGAATCTCAAGATGCTTACTTCCTTATCTCCATTGCCTGCAATAACATTGTGGCAGTTACATCCACAAGTACAATTCGCATTATCAACGCGACTTTCGCGGCAACAATAAAACCACTCCTATGGTATCGTTAGCACGTATTTTCGTAGGTAAATCTCGAAGTGTTCCTATCTATCTAAGAATAATTTGCCACAACATATCTCCTTGGTCATAAAACCAGGAATTTGTGTACACTTCTTAAAGATTAAGAATCTTCATTAAAATCAACATAGTTAACATTGCCACTATTGGTACCTTACATGCATTCGTATGTGTTAGAAAATGTGGGTATAATATTGTGTGAGAAATCAGGATGTCTGCGGTTCGAAATAAACGTTTCGCCGTCCGCAACCCCGTGTAAAGACCGTGGTGGATGTAACAAACTCGAGGGTGAGAAAAGAGAGAGAGAGGTAGGAAGTGAGAGAGAAACTGAGTTGGAAAGGGGTTATAACATAATTGTATTAGGCGAACAGGGACCACAGACTGCTAGGGGACCACGCCGTGAAATTAATGCCTTTGGCTTATCAGTGGCCTGACACTTCAGCGCTAAAAGTCCCACATCCACCCAATAGCGTAGGACTATTATTATTATATTTTGTGAACTCAACTTAAAAATAAAAATTATTTTCTATCGTAATTAATACGATTTAACATCACGCATCCTACCTACCTATTGGTAAGATAAATATTATTAGATTATGAATTTCTCGTAGATCAATCTTGCTTTCATTTTTTCTTTGCGATGAGATTTTCTTGAGGTCGCAGATATCGACGGTCACGTAAATGGAGAGCCATGCCCCCACGAAAGTCACGTTTTTATGCCGGTTAAATTACCATGGCGTATCTGCCTTCCTACCGAGGAGCTAACTACCACCGTATCTATCGAATCCTCCATGCAAGTCTGCGAAGAAGCTCAACATCGAGCAAAGAAAGGCTGAGCCGCGTCCAGCCAAGTGAATTCTGGCATCACGACTAGAACAAGAGTTACAAGAGAGAAAAAAGAGAAAGAGAGTCGAATAAAAGCTCCAGCACACCCTGTTACCGGGCTCTAATTAATCTGATTTACATCGAACTGATCCACACCACTGCGGTGACAGAACCCGCACATACCTACTGTTACATTCCTAATAGGACTCTCATTAGGAGAGAATTTCCATTGCCAAATTGCTCGACTCCTACGTACGATACATCCTCTTATTCCCGTGTTTAACGCCGTCAGCTCGGATTAATACGACACGCGCAGAATCGGCTACTATATACGAAAAAGACACGACTGAGAATTACCCGAATGGGAGCCTTCAGGAGTCCATGTTCTTGCCTTTTTTGGGTACTACTAAAATCCATTTCGCAGAAAAATTTCTCGAGTGTAAATAAATTCTGCTAAAATTGATTTTAAACTCACTATGGATTCTAAGTATTTGATGAGAGAGATTCAATATTAATTGTGCAAAATTGGAAGCGATAAATCTGCCACGTTGACTCTGACGTCGATTGTGGCTGATTGAGTGAGTGCTCAAGAAGAAAGAGCGCGTGGTTGAGCGAAAGAAAAAAAGTGCGCGATCGGTCACGGACACGTGGGACGTGATCTTGTATTCTCTCTGGAAATGAAAGAGGGACCCATGGTGAAGAGGCTTTGCCACCCCCTTGCACCCCCGTGCAGCGGTTGTGAGATATATACCGGAGGTATGGGGATGCTGAGTCATACCCTCACCATCTCAACAGAGGATACATACTCGTAGCATGTCACCCCGAATATTATTCGAGAGCCTGACAGCGCAATCTGTGAATGCGTGATATTGTCTGCCGCGCCGGCCGGCATGCGGACAAGGAATGTCACGCACATATTTTTACAAATCCATATACGTGTATGCGGGTGTAAGTATACAGCTGTGAGATCGTATATCGACAAGTCCCGACTCGTGGACAGTGTATCGGAATCGGTTCCGAGATAAGCACTCGAGAATATCATTCAGGAAAATTCCACGTCACGTTTCCACATATGTATTTAAATTAATCTACAAATGTTTCATTTAATCTATTTAAATTGGTATAAAATTCTTTTCCGTCATACGACTTGTTTTCCTATTTCTCACTAAAGATTATAAACCTGACTTAATATATCAGAATACGGTCTTTACAAGCAAATAGAGTAATTATTTAAACCATTAATTCTCTAATTACAGTCTAATAAACAAATGTTTCCCGTTGAATTATTTCGCATGAAGGAACGTGAATCAGAACATGGGCATAAATTGCAGTTTTCTGTGCCGGTCAGTCACGCATGGAGCTTATTTGATCTTGGCATGGGCGATCGGGGAAAAGATCAGGAGCAAAGTTGCCGAGGATTGGTTCTCGAGCGATTTATCACCGGCAAATTTGTGCGTTGTTTGCATGTAGGAGCTCGTGTAAATTCTCGAGGTTGTGTTAGGAACACACAGCCGGAGGGCCAAGCCTTTTCTACGTATAGCCTCTCTATTGCCTAGTTTTGCCGCGGCGACGCCGGCAGACGTGAAGCCACATTTTATTCACGCGCAAGCGTGTTTTATGGCCCTATTTGACGGGGGCGCGCTAAATAACTGAGTGCTACACCATCGCCATTGCTACCCCCCCCCCTCACCTCTTTCACTCCGGCGTTCCACCCCCAGGTCCTCGACGGTTCCGCGTCGTTGTAAAAATAGTGGGTCTATTGGAATTCTAACAATTGGTACTCGCGACAAAGAGACGCGGAAGGATTCCTTCCCCTCGATCTGATGTGGTGCCACAAGCACAACAACGCGCACTGTGAAACCGAAACTAGCGGTACAGACTCTCTACAAAGTAGCCTTTATTATTAGAATGGGGACGGCGCCTGAAAGAAAGAGTCTACGTTCAAGAGATCATATCCTGAGATAGGTACAATGAAATGATCCATTATATTGAATCAGGCCTTTAGCTTTTCATACCGACATTTTTCCAGTAAGGTAAAAATTGCATGAAATGTGTCGTGTAAAAGGAGGATGGAACTTGTGTTGATTGTAGTTTATGGTCTGGGTATCGCAATGGCTTTTTGACATGTTGGATGACACTTCCTCTTAACGTTGACCATTCGTGAATTAATATTGAAGACAAACGGATGAAAAAAGCTGTTACAAATCTTTTAGAGAAATTGACATTTGCTACTAATTCTGAAGCTTAATTCAAACCGTATGCATAACCAGTAGCTCTTTCGAGTACAACTGAACATAAGAACATAAACCACCGATGCCTGCAATCTGCCTTGTAACATTTGCCATGTAATATGTTAAACCACAGATAAGGCTAATAAGAGTAAAGAGTCGCTTTTGTAATTTGCAAATGTGCATCTGAGATAACAGCAATTCTTCATAAAAATGTATCTTCGATCTTTTATCGGAACGAGTTTAAATCTTGTAGGCAATGACGGCGAACAGGTAGTAGCTTTAAAAAAGGAAAAAGTGGAAATAAAATAGAGAAGCTTCATGATATCATGCTTCGACGACTTTGCACGTGTATACCATATTATAGGAAGCGTTGCGAATTGCGAGGACAGAGTTTATTTGCATGAGGGATGGAAAAGGACCGGAGAACTAGGGTGGTGGCGCGGCTTGAGCTTGGCTGTCGATAAGGGTGGCATTGTCCGGTGGTCACGTGGAGTAGCCCAAACCCTTTAAACAGCGCTGTTTATATTAAACTCCGAGGTTAATACCGCGGCTTACTCTAATACCAGGGCAACCCTTGCCCTGCGATATGGTGATAAGGAATATGCATACAGATAGAGCTACGACCTACGAGCTTGCCGAGTTCGCCAACGAGATTTCCAGAGGGTCCTGTATTTAAGGGCGCGCGAGACAGTCAGATTCCTGCGAAACGATTACCCGAAATCCCTTTCTCGAGGAGAATAATAGCCATCAGCCGTATCTGTCGTTAGCCAGCCACGATGCTCTCCTTTTGACCTCCTTCATTACTGGTCGGAAAAACCTTCAGGAATTTAATTCTCCTTCTCAATTTATCGTAAGGTGACCCTTAAATAAATATTCAAATTTTTTAAAAATTCTTTTGCTGTTACGCACGAACAGTATTTACGCCTCCCGGGCACAACTTATAGTTTTCTATTAAAAATGAATAATAATCCCTATACCATACTCCAAGTTCTTACAAACCTAAAAAAATTAGAGCAAAGTAATTAATATTTTGGTTTTTTTTCAAAACGACAGTGTATCAAAAATACTATTTTAGGTTATCCGTCATGGGCCCACTATTTTCAATATATATAAAAAATTATTTTCACTCAAGTTTTTTTTTGGCTTTGAAAGAAGCTTGGGCTTCTTGTTAGATAACAGATTTTGACAAAAACCGAGAAAATTATGTAGATTGTTTGCTTTTGCGCTATGAAAATCTAACAGACAACCTCAAGTTGTATGCGGGTGAGTGAATATTAACCAACTTAACTAACATTCAGAATTAATCATCTGTTTGACAATTTGAACGACATAACAGAGTAGGCCAAAAAGAATGTTGAATGTAAAAAATAAGGGACACATCAGGGCAATCATCATCAAGCTGGCTTCTCTTGGTGGTCCTGTTGATGGTTAAGTAATGTAAAGTGGCCACTTTAATTTCCAGCCAATTTGATTAACTCCCAGTGAAATTAATTTACGAGAAAATTGCCTTGTATTCTATTTGCTAAATTATTAGTCGATAGCTAGTAGAATGAATCCAGAAAAGGACTTGAAAAATATTGTAGTTCTTGGACAAGTGCTTAATCTAGCCAGAAGCTTTGGACCTCTACTTATTTTTCTTTTAGTTTTTAGTCTCGAGGACGATGTAGTTCAGCAAATAACGTCGTATTGAGGTGCTTGTAATAATACCGAATGTCAAACGAAGAGAAGATTGAGGAAGAGAGAAGAAGATACGTTAGGAGCGGAATAGAGAGAGATATATGAGAGTCGAGTTAGCGCCCTCTAATGACGCGGGATTGTCAACAGTCGCTTAGTGGCTTCGTGCCTAGCTCGCTTAATGGCCAAGGTAAAGACGTGGCCGCAGTACACGAGTTCTGGTATAAGAACTTGGATAGATATATGCTTATTTTTAAACAAAAGTCTTTGAAGCACATGCAATGAATAATCACAGAATATTATATAGTGTCTCAATTAAAAATGATATCTTTCGAAAAACCAGTAAAGATGTCATCTAACTATTATATATTGTATTATATTCTCCAATACTTAAAATTAGTCATCAAAAT
>CAKNWT010299802.1:0-11720 GCA_932066315.1 Andricus coriarius | reverse complement strand
TTCAATACCATCTTCTATGTTTCATCCTATACTTTGTCTATCCACGTAAATCTTTTTCTATCTCTTCGTCAATCTAAATTTACGTCTATCTTTTTAATATACTCTTCCTATCTCATCGTGTTATACATTTATCGACGGATATTTTTTCTATCTATTTTTTATTCTGAATTCACGTCTATCTTTTTCAATACCTTCCTTTCTATCTCATCCTATCCTTTATCTATTAACGTCTATCTTTTCCTATTTCTCTGGCAATCTAAATTAATGTTTATCTTGTTCAATACTCTCTTCTCTATCTCATCCTATCCTTTATCTATTCATATCTTTTTCTATTTCTTTGTCAATCTAAATTCACGTATATCTTTTTCAATACCCTCTTCTCTATCTCATCCTATCCTTTATCTAATTAGGTCGATCTTTTTCTATCTCTGTTAATCTAAATTCCTGTCTATCTTTTTCAATATCCTCTTCTTTATCTCATCGTATCATACATCCATCAATGTCTATCTTTTTCTATCTATTTTTAAATCTAAATTCACGTCTATCTTTTTCAATACCTTCCTCTCTATCTCATCCTATCCTATGTCTATCCATGTCAATGTTTTTTTCTGTCGATATCTTAATCTAATCTCTGTCAATATAAAGTCCCGCCTATCTTTATCAATCTGCTCTCTATCTCATCCTTATCTACTACATCTATTAACGTCTATCTTTTCCTGTTTCTCTGTCAATCTAAATTCCCGTCTATCTTTTTTAATCTCTTCTTCTCCATCTGATCGTATCGTTATCTACCAACATCTATCTTTTTCTATCTATTTATCAATCTGAATGTATCTGTTCTAGGCAATATTGTTCTATCTCTCAGTTAATCTGACTTCATGTCTATCTTTTTCAATACTGTCTTTCCTATCTCATCCTATCCTTTATCTATATACGTCAATCTTCTGCTCTCTCTCAGTCAATCTAAATTCCCATCTATATTATTTAATCTCCTCTTCTTTATCTCATCCTACATTACATCTATCAACGCCTTACTTTTTCTATCTCCTTTTCAATCTAAATTCACGTCTGTCTTTTTCAATACCTTCTTTTCTATCTCATCCTGTCATTTGTCTATTCATGTCAATCTTTTTCTATCTCTGTTAATCTAAAATCACGTCTGTCTTTTTCAATCCTCTCTTCTCTAGCTCATCCTATCTTTTATCTATTCATGCCAATCTTTCTCTATCTCTGTTAATCTAAATTCCCGTCAATCTTTTTCAATCTCCTCTTCTCTCTCATCCTCTACTACATCTATCAAGGTCTATCTTTTTCCATATAATTTCTTCAATCTAAATTTACATTTATCTTCTTCAATACCATCTTCTATATTTCACCCTATCCTTTGTCTATCCCCGTCAATCTTTTTCTATCTTTTTGTCAATATAAATGTATGTCTATCTTTTTCAATATACTCTTCCCTATCTCTTTTTCTATCTATTTTTCGTTCTAAATTTACGTCTATGTTTTTCAATGCGTTCCTCTCTATCTTATCCTATCCTTTATCTATCCACGACAATCTTTGTCTATCTCTTTGTCAATTATCTAAATTAATCTTTATCCTTTTCAATACTCTCTTCTCTATCTCATCCTATCCTTTATCTATTCATATCTTTTTCCGTCTCTGTTAATCTAAACTCTCGTCTATCTTTTTTAATCTCCTCTTCTCTATAACATCCTCTACTACGTCTATCAAAGTCTATCTTTTTCTATTTCTCTGTGAATCTAAATTCCCGCCTATCTTGCTTAATTTCTTCTTCTCTATCTCATCGCATCCTTTATCTATCCACGTCAATATTTTCCTATTTTTCGGTTAATCTAAATTTGCGTCTATCTTTTCCAATCTCCTCTTCTTTATTTTATCCTATACTACATCTACCAACGTCTATCTTTTTCCATTTCTTTGTCAATCTAAATTCACGTTTGTGTTTTTCAATACCCTCTTCTCTATCTTGCCCAATCTTTTATCTAGTCATGCTAATCTTTTTCTATCTCTGTTAATCTAAATTCCCGTCTATCTTTTTCAATCTTCTCTTCTCTATCTCATCGTGTCATACATCTATCGACATACATTTTTGTTTATCTTCTTTTTATTCTAAATTTAATACCTTCCTCTTTATCTAATCCTATCCTTTATCTATCCACGTCAATCTTTTTCTATCTCTTTGTCAATCTAAATTAACGTTTATCTTTTTCAATCCTATCTTCTCTATCTAATTTCTTCAATCTAAATTTAAGTTTATCTTCTTCAATACCATCTTCTATATTTCATCCTATCCTTTGTCTAACCACGTCAATCTGTTTCTATCTCTTTGTCAATCTAAATTCACTTCTATCTTTTTTAATATACTTTTCCCGATCTCATCGTGTCATACATCTATCGACATCCATTTTTTTATATTTTTTATTCTAAATTTACTTCTATATTTTTCAATGCCGTCCTCTCTATCTCATCCTATCCTTTATCTATCCACGTCAATCTTTTTTTTCTGTCAATATCTTCATATAATCTCTGCCAATATAAATTCTCGTCTATCTTTTCCAACCTCTTCTTCTCTATATTATCCTATACTACACCTACCAAGATCTATATTTTTCTATCTATTTTTCAATCTGAATTTATCTATCCTAGTCAATATTGTTCTATCTCACAGTTAATCTAAACTCATGTCTATGTTTTTTAATACTGTCTTTCCTATCTCATCCTATCCTTTATCTATCTGCGTAAATCTTTTCCTATCTCTCTGTTAATCTAAATTTCAATCTATTTTTTTCAATCTCCTCTTCTTTATCTCATCCTATAATATCTCGATCAACGTCTACCTTTTTCTATCTCTTTGTCAATCTGAATTTCCATCTATCTTTTTCAATAATCTCTTTAATATCTCATCCTATCCTTTATCTATCCAAGTCAATATTTTTGTATCTCTCTGTCAATTTAAATTACCATCTGTCCTTCTTGATCTCCTCTTCTCTATCTCATCGTATCATACATCTATCAACGTCTATCTTTTCCTATTTATTTTTTAATCTATATTCACGTCCCTCTTTTTCAATATAATCTTCTCTATCTCCTACTATACTACATCTATCAATGCTGAACTTTTTCCATCTCTTTGCCAATCTAAATTCCCGTCTGTCTTTTTCAATCCTCTCTTCTCTATCTCATTCTATCCTCTCTCTATTTATGTCAATCTTTTTCTATCTTTCTTAATCTAAATTCAAGTTTGTCTTTTTCAATCCTCTCTTCTCTATCTCATCCTATTTTTGATCTATTCATGTCAATCTTTTTCTATTTCTGTTAGTCTAAATTCCCGTCAATCTTTTTCCATCTCCTCTTCCCTCTCTCATCCTCTAATACACCTATCAACCTCTATCTTTTTCTATCTAATTTGTTCAATCTTAATTTGTAATTATCTTTTTCAATACCATCTTCTATATTTCATCCTATCCTTCGTCTATCCACATAAATCTTTTTCTATCTCTTTGTCAATCTAAATTCACGTCTATCTTTTTCAATATACTCTTCCCTATCTATCTCATTGTGGCATACATCTATCGAGGTCTATTTACTTTCTATCTATTTTTTATTCTAAATTTACATAAATCTTTTTTGATACCTTCCTCTCTATCTTATCATATCCTTTATCTATCCACATCAATCTTTTTTCCTGTCAATATCATAATATAATCCCTCTCAATATAAATTCCCGTCTATCTTTTTCAATCGCCTCTTCCCTATCTCATCCTCATCTACTACATCTATTAACGTCTATTTTTTCCTATTTCTCTGGCAATCTAAATTCCCATCTATCTTTTTTAATCCCTTCTTTATATAATCGTATCCTTCATCTATCCACGTAATATTTTTCTATCTTTCGGTTAATTTAAATTCATGTCTATCTTTTTTATACTGTCTTTCCTATCTCATCCTATCCTTTATCTATCTACGTCAATCTTTTTCTGTATCTCTGTTAGTCTAAATTCTCATTCATATTTTTTAATCTATCTCATCGTATCCTTGATCTATCCACGTCAATATTTTCCTATCTTTCGGTTAATCTAAATTAGCGTCTATCTTTTCCAATGACCTCTTCTCTGTATTATCCTATACTACATCTACCAACGTCTTTTTTTTTCATCTATTTTTTATTCTAAATTTATGTCTATCTTTTCCAACACCTTCCTCTCTATCTCCTCCTCTCCTTTGTCTATCCGCGTCAATCTTCTTCTATCTCTTTGTCGATCTAAATTAATGTTTATCCTTTTCAATACCCTCTTGTCTATCTCATCCTATCTTTTATCTATTCACGCCGATCTTTTTCTATCTCTGTTAATCTCAATTCCCGTCAATCTTTTTCAATCTCCTTTTCTCTCTCTCATCCTCTCTACTACATCTATCAACGTCTATCTTTTGCTATCTAATTTCTTTGATCTAAATTTACGTTTATCTTGTTCAATACCATCTTCTATATTACATCCTATCCTTTGTCTGACCTCGTCAATCTTTCTACATCTCGTTTTGAATCTAAATTCACGTCTATCTTATCCAATATACTCTTCCCAATCTCATCACTCATACATCTATCGACGTCCATTTTTTTCTATTTATTTTTTATTATAAATTTACTTCTATCTTTTTTAATAACTTCCTCTCTATCTCATCTTAACCCTCATCTATCCACGTCAATCTTTTTTTTCTGTCAATAACTTAATATAATCTCTGTCAATATAAATTCCCGTCTAGCTTTTTAAATCTCCTCTTCTTCATCTCATCCTCATCTACTACATCTATCAACGTCTATCCTTTTCTATTCCTCTGTCAATCTACATTTTTTAATCTCCTCTTCTTTGTCATTTTTTTCTATTTATTTTTTGTTCTAAATTTACTTCTATCTTTTTCAATACCCTCTTGCCTATCTCATCCTATCTTTTATTTATTCATGCCAATCTTTTTCTATCTCTGTTAATCTACATTCCCGTCTATCTTTTTCAATCTCCTCTTCTCTATCTCATCCTTTACTAAACGTATCAACGTCTATCTTTTCCTATCTAATTTCATCAATATAAATTTACGTTTATCTTTTTCAATCCTCTCTTCTTCATCTCATCCTATCATTTATCTATTCATATATTTTTGTATCCCTGTTAATCTAAATTCCCGTCAATCTTTTTTAATCTCCCTTTCTCTATCTTATCCTCTACTACTTCTATCAACGTCTATCTTCTTCTATCTCTTTGTCAATCTAAATTAACATTCATCTTTTTCAATACTCTCTTCTCTATCTCATCCTATCATTTATCCATTCATATCTTTTTCTATCTCTTATTCAATCTAAATTTTCGTTTATCTTTTTCAATATACTCTTCCCTATCTAATCGTGTCATACATCTATCGACGTCTATCTTTTTTCTATATATTTTTCATTCTAAATGTACATCTATCTTTTTCAATACCTTCCTCTCTATCTCATTCTATCCATTATCTGCCCACGTAAATCTTTTTCTATCTCTTTGTTAATCTAAATTAACGTTTATCTTTTTTAATCCTCTCTTCTCTATCTCATCCTATCTTTTATCTATTCATGCCAATCTTTTTCTATATCTGTTAATTCAAATTCCCGTCTATCTTTTTCTATCTCCTCTTCTCTATCTTATCCTTTATTACAACCATCAACGTCTATCTATTTCTATATGATTTCTTCAATCTAAATTTACATTTATCTTCTTCAATACCATCTTCTATATTTCATCCTATCCTTCCTCTATCCACGTCAATCTTTTTCTATCTCTTTGTCAATCTAAATGCACGTCGATCTTTTCCAATATACTCTTCTCGATATCATCGTGTCATACATCTATCGACGTCCATTTTTTTAATCTATTTTTTATTCTAAACTTTCTTTTATATTTTTCAATACCTTCCTCTATATCTCATCCTATCCTTTATCTATCAACGTCAATCTTTTTTTTCTGTCATTATCTTGATATAATATAATCTGTCAATATAAATTCCCATATATCTTTTTTAATCTCCTCTTCTCTATCTCATCCTCATCTACTACAACTATCAACGTCTATCTTTTCCTATTTATCTGTCAATCTAAATTCCCTTCTATCTTTTTCTATCTAATTTCTTCAATCTAAATTCACGTTTATCTTCTTCAATACCATCTCCTATATTACATCCTATCCTTTGTCTAACCACGTCAATATTTATCTATCTCCTTGTCAATCTAAATTCACGTCTGTCTTTTTCAATACCTTCTTCCCTATCTCATCCTATCCTTTGTCTATTCATGTTAATATTTTTCTATCTTTGTTAATCTAAATTCACGGCTGTCTTTTTCAATCCTCTCTTCTATATATCATCCTATATTTTATCTATTCATGCCAATCTTTTTCTATCTCTGTTAATCTCAATTCCGGTCAATCTTTTTCAATCTCCTTTTCTCTCTCTCATCCTCTACTACAACCATCAATGTTGATCTTTTTCTGACTAATTTCTTCAATCTAAATTCACGTTTACCTTGTTCAATACTATCTTCTATGTTACATCCTATCCTTTCTCTATCCACGTCAATCTTTTTCTATCTCTTTTTGTTATTCTAAATTCACGTCCATCCCCTCTTCTTTATCTCATCCTATCTTTTATCTATTCATGTCAATCTTTTTCTATCTCTGTTAATTCAAATTCCCCTCTATCTTTTTCAATCTCCTCTTCTCTATCTTATCCTTTATTACAACCATCAACGTCTATCTTTTTCTATCTAATTTCTTCAATCTAAATTTACATTTATCTTCTTCAATACCATCTTCTATGTTTCATCCTATACTTTGTCTATCCACGTCAATCTTTTCCTATCTCTTTGTCAATCTAAATGCACGTCTATCTTTTCCAATATACCCTTCTCGATATCATCGTGTTATACATCTATCGACGTCCATTTTTTAAAACTATTTTTTATTATAAATTTGCTTTTATATTTTTCAATACCTTCCTCTCTATCTCATCCTATCCTTTGTCCAGCCACGTCAATATTTTTCTATCTCTTTGTCAATCTAAATTCACGTCCATCTTTTTTAATATACTCTTCCTATCTCATTGTGTTATACATCTATCGACGGGTATTTTTTTCTATCTATTTTTTGTTGTGAATTTAGGTTTATCTTTTTCAATACCTTCCTCTCTATCTCATCCTATCCTTTATCTATCTACGTCAACCTTTTTCTGTATCTCTGTTAATTTAAATTCCCATCTACATTTTTTAATCCTACATATCGTATCCTTTATCTATCCACGTAAATATTTTTCTATCTTTCGGTTAATCTAAATTCATGTCTATCTTTTTCCATACTGTCTTTCCTATATCATCCTATACTGCATCTACCAACTTCTATTTTTTTCCATACATTATTTATTCTAAATTTACGTCTATCTTTTCCAATACCGCCCTCTCTATCTCATCCTATCCTTTATCTTTCCACGTCAATCTTTTTCTATCTCTTTGTGAATCTAAATTTACGTTTATCTTTTTCAGTACTCTCTTCTCTATCTCAACCTATCCTTTATTTATTCATATATTTTTCTATCGCTGTTAAATCTAAATTCCCGTCTATCTTTTTTAATCTCCCCTTCTCCATCTCATCCTCCATTACGTCTATCAACGTCTACCTTTTTCTATCTCTTTGTCAATCTAAGTTTACATTTATTTTTTTCAATACCATTTTCCTTTATTAATCCACGTCAATCTCTTTCAATCTCCTCTTCTCTCTCTCTCTCTTATCCTCTACTACATCTATCAACATCTATCTTTTTCTATCTAATTTATTCAATCTAAATTTACGTTTATCTTCTTCAATACCATCTTCTATATTTCATCCTATCCTTTGTCTATCCTCGTAAATCTTTTTCTATATGTTTGTCAATCAAAATTTCCGCCTTTTTTTTAATATACTCTTCCCTATCTCATCCTCTACTACATCTATCGTCGTCTATTTTTTTCTATCTCTTTTTATTCAAAATTAACGTCAATCTTTTTCAATACCTTTCTCTCTATCTCATCCTATCCTATATCTATCCACGTTAATCTTTTTCTATCTCTTTGTCAATCTAAGTTAACATTTATCTTATCCAATTCTCTCATCTCTATCGCATCCTATCCTTTATCTATCCACGTCAATCTTTTTTTTCTGTCAATATCATAATATAATCTCTCTCAATATAAATTCCCTTCTATCTTTTTCAATCTCCTCTTCTCTATCTCATCCTCATCTACTACATCTATTAACGTCTATATTTTCCTATTTCTCTGGCATTCTGAATTCCCATCTATCTTTTTTAATCTCTTCTTTATTTCATCGTGTCCTTTATCTATCCACGTCAATATCTTCCTATCTTTCGGTTGATCTAAATTTGCATCTATCTTTTCAATCTCCTCTTCTCTATCTTATTCTATACTACATCTACCAACGTCTATCTTTTTCTATCAATCTAAATTCTGTCAATCTAAATTCAAGTTTGCCTTTTTCAATACCCTCTTCTCTATCTCATCCAATCTTTTATCTATTCAGGCAAATGTTTTTCTATCTCTGGTAATCTAAATTCCCGTCTATATTTTTTAATCTTCTCTTCTCTATCTCATCCTCTACTACACTCATCAACGTTTATCCTTTTCTATCTTATTTCTTCAATCTAAATTTACGTTTATCATCTTCAATACCCTCTTCTATATTTCATCCTATCCTTTGTCTAACCACGTCAATCTTTTTCTATCTCTTTGTCAATCTAAATTCACGTCTATCTTTTCCAATATACTCTTCCCGATCTCATCGTGTCATACATCTATCGACGTCCATTTTTTTTCTATCTATTTTTCATTCTAAATTCACTTCTATATTTTTCAATACCTTCCTCTCTATCTCATCCTATCCTTTATCTATCTACGTCAATATTTTTCTATCTTTCGGCTAATCTAAATTTGTGTCTATCTTTTACAATCTCCTCTTCTCTATATTATTCTATACTACATCTACTAACATCTATCTTTTTCTATCTATTTTTCAATCTGAATTTATCTATCCTAGGCAATATTGTTCTATCTCTCAGTTAATCTAAATTCATGTCTAACTTATTTAATACTGTCTTTTCTATCGCATCCTATTCTTTATCTATTCATATCTTTTTCTATCTCTTTGTCAATCTAAATTCACGTCTGTCTTTTTCAATACCCTCTTCTCTACTTCATATTATCCTTTATTTTCCACGTCAATCTTTTTCTATCTCTTTGTCAATCTTAATTCACGTCTATCTTTTTCAATCTCCTCTTTTCTATCTCATCCTATCCTATATCTATCCACGTCAATCTTTTTTTTTATATCAATATCATAATATAATCTCTCTCAATATAAATTCCCTTCTATCTTTTCCAATCTCCTCTTCTCTATCTCATCCTCATCTACTACATCTATTAACGTCTATCTTTTCCTATTTCTCTGGCAATCTAAATTCCCATATATCTTTTTTAATCCCTTCTTTATTTCATCGTAACCTTCATCTATGCGCGTCAATATTTTTCTATCTTTCGGTTAATCTAAATTAGCGTCTATCTTTTCCAATCACCTCTTCTCTATATCATCCTATACTACATCTACCAACGTCTTTTTTCCATCTATTTTTTATTCTAAATTTATGTCTATCTTTTCCAATACCTTCCTCTCTATCTCATCCTCTCCTTTATCTATCCGCATCAATCTTCTTCCATCTCTTTGTTAATCTAAATTAATGTTTATCCTTTTCAATACCCTCTTGTCTATCTCATCCTATCTTTTATTTATTCATATATTTTTCTACCGCTGTTAAATCTAAATTCCCGTCCATCTTTTTTAATCTCCCCTTCTCCATCTCATCCTCCATTACGTCTATCAACGTCTACCTTTCTCTATCTCTTTGTCAATCTAAGTTTACATTTACTTTTTTCAATACCATTTTCCTTTATTAATCCACGTCAATCTTTTTCCATCTCCTCTTCTCTCTCTCATCCTCTACTACATCTATCAACGTCTATCTATTTCTATCTAATTGCTTCAATCTAAATTTAGGTTTATCTTCTTCAATACCATCTTCTATATTTCATCCTATCCTTTGTCTATCCACGTCAATCTTTTTGTATCTCTTTGTCAATCTAAATTAACGTTTATTTTTTTCAATCCTCTCTTCTCTATCTCATCCTATTTTTGATCTATTCATGTCAATCTTTTTCTATTTCTGTTAGTCTAAATTCCCGTCCATCTTTTTCCATCTCCTCTTCCCTCTCTCATCCTCTACTACACCTATCAACCTCTATCTTTTTCTATCTAATTTCTTCAATCTAAATTTAGGTTTATCTTCTTTAATACAATCTTCTCGATTTCATCCTATCCTTTGTCCAACCACGTCTATCTTTTTCTATCTCTTTGTCAATCTAAATTCACTTCTATCTTTTTTAATATACTCTTCTCAATCTCATCGTGTCATACATATGTCGAAGTCCATTTTTTTTTATCTGTTTTTTATTCTAAATTTACGCCTATCCTTTTCAATACCTTCTTCTCTATCTCATCCCATCCTTCATCTATCCACGTCAATCTTTTTCTATATCTTTGCCAATCTAAATTCACGTCTATCTTTTTTCAATATACTCTTCCCTGTCTCATCGTATCACACATCTATCGACGTCCATTTTTTTAATCTATTTTTTATTCTAAATTTACTTCTATATTTTTCAATACCTTCCTCTCTATCTCATCCTATCTTTTATTTATCCACGTCAATCTTTTTCTATCTCTCTGTCAATCTAAATTAACGTTTATCTTTTCCAATCCTCTCTTGTCTATCTTATCCTATTTTTTTCTATTAATGCCAATCTTTTTCTATCTCTGTTAATTCAAATTTCCGTCTATCTTTTCCAATCTCCTTTTCTCTATCACATCCTCTATTACACCCATCAACGTCTATCTTTTTCTATCTATATTCTTCAATCTAAATTTACGTTTATTTTCTTCAATTCCATCTTCTATATTTCATCCTATCCTTTGTCCAACCACGTCTATCTTTTTCTATCTCTTTGTCAATCTAAATTCACTTCTATCTTTTTTAATATACTTTTCTCAATCTCATCGTGTCATACATCTGTCGACGTCCATTTTTTTCTATCTATTTTTTATTCTAAATTTACTTCTATATTTTTCAATACCTTCCTCTCTATCTCATCCTATCCTTTTTCTATCCACGTCTATCTTGTTTCCAACGAAAAAAAACTAACAAAATTCAAAATTGTGCACGCTTATAATTTTTATTATTTCAAAGCAAGATAATTGGATTTAAATCTGATTATTCTAGCCAGCACCCGATTAGGGCCCAACAAGACCGTCTAGATTAGACGGTCTAGTCAAGACCCTAACTGGACGCAAGTCTGTCCCGATAATTTTCTAAGATATATTTAGAGGTTTTGAAATGATTTAAAGATATTTTTAAACTAGAAAAGATTTCATAAAAATGAAAAACATAATATAGAATTTTGAAGATTTAGATCAAAAAAATATGCAGAAGCTTTTCAAAAATTTTTAAAGCTTAAAAAATTAGAAGTTGAACTACTTTGTTTAAAGTTTTTTTCTGGGTAAAGATTCATCATTTTAGTTGA
>CAKNWT010299799.1:0-10371 GCA_932066315.1 Andricus coriarius | reverse complement strand
TAAATGAAAATCGGTTTGAAGTTTCAACCCAAAATGACGAAATTTCAGCAAAACAATTGAATTTTCAATTAAAAAAATTAAAAAGTCAATCAAATAAAGATGAATTCTCAACCAGAAATATAATAGCAGACTTTTCAATCAAAACCAAGACATGTATTTGGAAAATAAAGTTATTTTTCCTCTGTACAACAGTTAGGCCCTGATTACTATTCCTTGATATTTTAAATTTACTGCAAATAAACCTGATAAAATGTTCGGTATGAAATCCCTCTATCAGACAATTACTTACCGGAAGTCGTATCACGTTCAATTCCCCAATCTTCATCGCCCCAGTCGAGATTATCCTTTCTCTGATCAACATCCATTCTTTGATCTGTATCCGTTTTGTGATCAGCATCTGTTCTCTGATCCACATCCATTCTCTGGTCGGTATCTTTTTTGCTATCACTATCCTTTTTGTGATCATTATCCTTTTTATGATCGTTATCCTTTTTATGATCGTTATCCTTTTTATGATCGTTATCCTTTTTAAGATCGTTATCCTTCTTGTCTTGATTGTCCTTTTTGTGATCATTATCCTTTTTGTGATCATTATCCTTTTTGCGATCATTATCCTTTTTGCGATCATTATCCTTTTTGGAATCATTATCCTTCTTGTGATCGTTATCCTTTTTGTGGTCATTATCCTTCCTGTCATCAGTGTCCTTTCTACGATCATCCTTCTTGTAATCACTCTTCCTATGATCATCTTTGTTGCGATCATCCTTTCTACGATCATCCTTCCTATCACTATCCCTTCTGTAATCATCCTTCCTGTGATCGTTATCCTTCCTACGATCTCTGTCCTTTCTGTGATCACTATCCTTCCGATAATCATTGTCCTTTCTATGATCGTCCTTCCTACGATCATTGTCCTTCCTATGATCATTCCTGAAATCACTATCTTCCCGATTCCTCTTGACTCTATCATCCTGATCAGGAACAATACTCCGATCTTCCTCATTCCTCGACTTGTCCTTCGGCCTAGTAGCAGACTTCTTCCAATTATGCTCCTGCTCAAACACTTTCATATGTTCCGAGTACTCGCGCAAGTTTTGCTCATTCTCCTCCCAATATCTGAAGTCCTTCTTCGCCTCAATTTGATGTTCAGGAACATCTGGTTTCAAATTACCATGTCCATATTCAAAACACTGCACCGGGGTTAAATATTCCTGAACAGCATTGCGAGGTGTGTGACAATAATCAATCACCTTTGCTGGAATGTGATCTCCTAAATTTCTCTCTGGAACACGACCACCATGATTATAATTAAATTGTCTCTCGATACAAAATTCTGGCATTGGAAGTCTTCTAGGTGGCATATCTGGAAGTCCTCGTGAAGGCATATCTAAAGGTCCTCTTGGAGGCATATCTAAAGGTCCTCGTGGAGGCATATCTAAAGGACCTCTTGGAGGCATATCTAAAGGACCTCTTGGAGGCATATCTAAAGGTCCTCGAGGAGGCATATCTAAAGGCCCTCTTGGAGGCATATCTGACAGGTTTCTGGGTGGCATGTCTGGAAGACGTCGGCCTCGATGATCCTGATTGAATCCCGGAGGACCGGGACGGAATGGTGAATTTGTATCTCCAAGTGGATGCTCTGAATCAGGCTTCATTCTTTCGTCTATATCAGGTTTCTGCAAGGCATCATCTTGAGCCAAGACTTTCTCTGCTTCAATCGGCGTTGAATTCATCAGCGGTTCAGTCATTTCTGTAGGTTCGTTTTGAGCAAATGGCATTTGATCTGTATCCATTCCTTGGTTAGGTCCCATTCCTTGATTCGGCCCCATTCCTTGATTCGGCCCCATTCCTTGATTCGGCCCCATTCCCTGATTCGGCCCCATTCCCTGATTCGGCCCCATTCCTTGATTCGGTCCCATTCCTTGATTTGGCCCCATTCCTTGATTTGGCCCCATTCCTTGATTCGGTCCCATTCCTTGATTTGGTCCCATTCCTTGATTCGGCCCCATTCCTTGGTTCGGTCCCATTCCTTGATTTGACCCTAAATCCCGACCAAATGGTTTCCATTCCGGCAACCTCGGGCCTTTCGCAAAACCGGGAGGCGCTCTGTTAAGATTAGGTTCATCCTGACCAAAATTTCTTTCCTGATTTTGCGACTCTGGTCCAAATTCTGGACGATCGAATCCTGGTTTAAAGAAAGATGACTTCGGTGGTTCTAGTTTCATAGTCAGCAAAGAAGGAATAGCTTTCGGGCCTTCATTCCTTGGACCAGAGTCTCCATCAAACTGTTCTCGAGGCCCTCCTGGTCCCATTGGTCTATTTCCAAAAGGCCCAGGCCCTCGAGGGCCTCCTGGTCCCATTGGTCTATTTCCAAACGGTCCAGGTCCCATATTGAAATCATTGTGGGGACCTCTGGGTCCAAAGGGAGGATGTCCGTCGTTCGGACCTCTGGGCCCAAATGGAGGATGCCCATCGTTCGGGCCTCTGGGTCCAAAGGGAGGCTGCCCATCGTTCGGACCTCTGGGACCTAACATCGGACCCCTCGGTCCAAATTGCATCGGGCCTCTAGGTCCGAATGGACCATCAAAGTTTCCGGGTCCAAACTTATCCATGGGAGGCCTTTCGGTAAAGGGTTGATTAACTTCTCCTTGCTGGGCCACAGGTCCAAGGTTTGGCAAATCCGGAGGTGGTTCCATGTTCAGATCTTCAGGCTTGGGATCATTTTCACCCATAAAAGGCAGATCATTAGATTTAACGGTTTCGGAAAGTTCAGGTGCTGTTTCATTATTCTGATTTTGTTCTTCAGCGTTCGCGTTCGCGTTCTCGTTCTCGACTTCTTGTAGTGGAAGTTGAGCGATAGTACCTCCTGCTTCTGTAGGTACATCGAATGTATCCATCCAGGGTGGCTGTTCCATAGGTGGAACGACTGCAGGTGAATCAGTTTTAGTCTCTTCTTGTGGAGGTGGATTTTGCATATCAGGCTGAGCTTCTGGAGGAGGAACACTAAGATCCACATCAGCGGTTGGAGCATTTTCTTGCGGTTGCGATTCTTCTTCAGGCACTCTTGGATTCCAGGAATCTTGATTGCGTTGGCCGAAAGGTGGTTCTCCCCTCGGACCCGAGAATTTACTGTCTGGTCCGAAATCTCCTGAATCCCTTGGCCCAAAATCACCAGGACCCCTTGGCCCAAAATCACCAGGACCCCTCGGTCCAAAATCACCCGGACCCCTTGGCCCAAAATCACCCGGACCCCTTGGCCCAAAATCACCAGGACCCCTCGGTCCAAAATCACCCGGACCCCTTGGTCCGAAATCTCCAGGACCCCTTGGGCCAAAATCGCCAGGACCCCTTGGGCCAAAATCGCCAGGACCCCTAGGGCCACAATCGCCAGGTCCCCTTGGGCCAAAACCGCCAGGACCCCTTGGACCAAAATCACCAGGACCTCTTGGACCAAAATCACCAGGACCCCTTGGCCCGAAATCTCCAGGACCTCTGGGTCCAAAATCACCAGGACCCCTTGGTCCGAAATCTCCAGGACCCCTGGGCCCGAAATCTCCAGGACCCCTGGGCCCGAAATTTCCAGGACCACGAGGGCCAAAGTTTCCAGGACCTCTAGGGCTGAAATCTCCAGGTCCACGGGGCCCAGAATCGAATCGAGATTTGAAGCCGGGTCCGTCTTGAGAAAAGTCTGGCCCACGATCTCCGAATTCCTTGGAGCCGTCGCTGTCTTGTCTTTTTCTCGCCGAGAAAGGCGAGTCTCCTGAAATCTTCTTAAAACTATCGCGAAGAGAAGTAAATCCGCCAGGTGTCTCTGAACTTAAGAAGGAACTGCCGCTTGGTTTAAAGACATCCATTGCTGCTTTTCGTTTCTCCATCAGCTTCTTCAATTCTGGCGACATCTCAGCAACCTTGGGTTCAAATCCTCGCTTGTTTCCACGTCTGTTGTCTCCTTGATTAAATCTGTCGTTTGGCCCGAAACGATCATTTTGAGCATCGAATCTATCTGGCCCTCCAAATCGATTGTTGTTGAAACGATCATTTGGACCCGATTGATCGTTATCGAAGCGATTATTGTTCGGTCCGAAGCGATCATTAGGTCCGAATCGATTGTTTCTAGGTCCGAATCGATCATTGCGTCCAAAATCGTCTTGATTTTCGAAACGGTCGTCTTGATTCTCGTCGAAATTCTCCTCGCCGAAGTTATCGTCGTTGAAATTTTTGTTGAAACCATCATTTCCGAAGGATTGATTTCCTTGATCGTTGAAATCTCGGTCTGGTCCGTTGAAATTGTCATTGCCGAATCTACCTGGGGGTCCGAAGGGTGGTCCCCGCTTGTTGCCAAAACCTTTATTGTTGTCCCCGTCTGGACCAAAGGGTTTTCCTTGAGATCCTGGAGGTCCAAAACCTGGTGGTTGCATTTGTCTATCATTTCCCCCGAAGCCAGGTGGTGGTTGAGAGAAATTTGGTGCTCCTCCCATGTTTGGCGGACCACCCATGTTTGGTGGACCTCCCATATTTTGTGGACCTCCCATGTTTGGTGGACCTCCCATGTTTGGTGGACCACCCATGTTTGGTGGACCTCCCATGTTTGGTGGACCTCCCATGTTTGGTGGACCACCCATGTTTGGCGGAGCTCCCATGTTCGGTGGACCACCCATATTTGGTGGACCACCCATATTTGGTGGACCACCCATGTTTGGTGGACCTCCCATGTTTGGTGGAGCTCCCATATTTGGTGGGGCTCCCATATTTGGTGGAGCTCCCATATTTGGTGGACCACCCATATTTGGTGGACCCCCTACATTTTGTTGACCACCCATATTTGGTGGACCTCCCATATTCGGAGGCATTCCCATATTGGGAGGAGCTCCCGCAAAGTTTGGCGGAGCAGACGAGTAATTTGGTGGAGCATTCGAGAAAGCTGGTGGTGGCTGAGAATATGGATTAGCCTGAGGTGCTCCCATCATTGGCTGATATGTCTGATAATTCTGAAGGGGAGGATTGTACTGAGCAGCCCACTGTTGTGCTGCCCAAGCAGCTTGATTCATTTCTGCAGTCATGGCTGGTGGTGCCATTGTTGATGCCTGTTGAGGAACGGCAGGTGTAAAAGTAGGGGCTGCAGAAGCTTCATGAGCCGGTGGTGGAGGTGGCGGAGCATTCGTTTCTTGTTTTCCAGTCAAACCAAGAGTTTTCCCAATCCCTAACAAGTTGTTAATCAATCCCTGATTTTCAGTGTTGGAAAGGATATTGAGTATTTTGTCCCCGCCGGGAATATCCTTCTTCTTTTCTGCCTCGGCTTTCAGAGCCATTTGTCTCTGTTGTTCTCGCTTTCGGCGCATTTGTTCGCGTCTTTCGATCAACTTTTCTCTCCATGTTGTCCACTTGGCTTCGTATTGTTGATACTGAGTCTGCAAGATAAGAATTGGAGATTAGAAATTTAAAATCACTTGTTTATTCGAGATTTACTTCATCTAGTTGTAACCCAATAACCTCAGTAGAAATGTTTAATAAAATTCTAAATGTACCTACCTTGTCAGGATGGTTAGCGTTCTGTTGTTTCCAGGTATTAAACTTTTCTTCCCACTGTTTAAACTGAGCATCGAATGTTTTCTCAGCTTCACTTAATTCTTCGTCTTCGAGTCTTAGTTTCTTTGCACTACTAGACTCGGAGCTAGAACTAGCATTAGGGAGACTATGTTTTCCCCCCTGACTGTTATCACTATTACCCTTTGGCAACGGGGGTTGGCTTGTTGGCAGCGGTGGATTAGCTGCCTGAGTTTGAGAGGCTCCCGACTTGGAAGGAAATAGCGGAAGATTATTTTGGTGGGGAGGGGGCACGGTTGAATATTGGTATTGGGTGGAAGTATCAGGTGGCAATGGGGGCTTCGAACTTTCATCTCTCGGAAGAGGCGGCTGCGATGTTGGCAATGGTGGTGCTTGAGAGGTTGAAGTTGGCATGTTTGTTGCCAAGTGCTTCATCGTTTCTTGGTACTGGAACAGAATTAAAGACAAAATCCTGAAATACGAACTTTATCTCTCCAGTTCTGTTTGAAATCTTTAGTCGTTATAACATGGTTGCTACAAATTCCCAATGTAGATGCAAAAGAAGGTTTATTTCTGAATTTGTCTTATGACAAAGAGTCATAAAGAATTTTATTAACTTGAAGCAACCCTGGTTAAAGTACCGTAAGATGGGGTGACTCAATGCTACTGGCTCTGTTATTTTATCATCAGTATTTTTAAAACTACATGTTACGGTACTTCCATGATAGAAGTCAACAAATTTTTTGAGTTTATAATCTACTTCTTTGAATCAATGTGTGAAAGATTAGAAAATTTGCAATATTTTGAAATTAGATTTGAGAAAATGAATTTGTTTCAAAAGAAAGATAATAGATTTTTCAGAAAATCAGGGCCTAAAATGTATGCCTCTCCACTTACAAGAAGCCAACTTTTTTTTAACTGTATCGATAACAAGCTGCATATGACGAAATGCATTAAGAACCGGGGAAATAGGGAAATTTTTTATGAAACTAAGGGAATAAATTCTTTTAAATCAAATTAATGTGGATACTATATTAAATTCAATTTCTGATTCTTTAAAGTAAACAAAATTTTCGATGTAAACCGCGAATTTTCTACAAAACAGTGGATTTTTCAACCCAAAATTATGAATGTTCAACAAAATAAAGATAATTTTCCACTGCACACTTTTTCATTTTAGGCCCTGCATAAATTGAATCCGATGGTTATACCTTTTCTCCGTACTGCGCTTGCCATTGTTGATATTGTTGTTGCCATTGCTGCCACTGAGCCCAATTTTGTTGTTGAGCTGCAGCCCATTGTTCTGTAGTGTAGCCACTTGGAGCCTAATTAAATTTTTATTATAAAAAATCACGACTGCCTAATATTCTAAATAAACGAAGGGTGACCATGCATACGGCTATAAGTGCCAACACCTGAGTATTACAGGAGCTTAAGGGATTTCTTTCAGCAAATTAAAATTGAATTGAACCATGTTTTCATAATTCCAGTTTTTGTAACAGGCCTTAATTTCATATCAATAAAAAGAACATCCTTTTATTGCAGGTGAAGGAAAGTGGCATTCAGCTCACATCGGGATCGGCAATAGTTTCTTAATCACTCTTATGTGTTTCAATTTTATATTTTATCCACTCCCAAACCGAATTGGACCATAATCTTCTAGTGGGACATGAGTGAAAATAATTAGTCTAAGCCAATAAAACGATTTTTCGAAATTTGACACTTACACCCGTATGATCCAATCCTACTTCGTTAATGTGAAACAATTCCAGTATTTGTTTGGTTTTTCTTTTTATTTATAGTCTTCAACATGTAATGTGTAGCCACAAAAATAGCTTCAGCTTCCTGCCAACGTTCTTTTAAGTAGATTCAATCCAAATAAAATTAAATTTTGAAATGTACAAGGAAAAAACTTGAATAGTTGGTAGACTTTGAATTTCTTTTCTTTCAAGTGACTTCAGAGACATCTGAAGAATTCACTGACTTCAGGAAAATGCATATGAATTTAAATGACTTCTGCTATTTCAGGAGATTTTATTATAAATGTATACCTGACTTGACAAGTTGTCAACCCCTCAGATTAGACTATTCCAAACGACTTATGTCCGCAGTGAGTCAAACTCACTGATTCCAAAAGTAACGCCTGACAGATTTGTCAGTCGTCGAATCCGCATTATTTGCATCAGTCAACATTGACGAGTCATGGACTTTCGACGAATTTATAAAATTTCGAATGTAGAAAGAAACAAAGCTGTAAAAAGTAACAATGAGTTAATTAAATACTTACTGGCTGACTATAATACTGCATATAAGACTGCATCATAGCCATGGGATCTGCTCCCGGAGCCGGATAACCAACCGGTGGTTGCGGCATTGATGTTGATGCGACAGGAGCAGCAGCTGGTAGTTGCCATTGATTCCAATTTTGCATTTTGAACCCTCAGTCACGTTAACTACCTTTCGGTAGCTAGCGCATTCCTCTGACTTTTTAAGGGTTGCTGTTCTATTTCATGTTCAGAGAAAATCTTTGTTATAAAAGCATACATCGCGAATAATCACATATTTCTACAAAACTTCTCAAATGAAACTTCTCAATTAATGTATTATTTGTATTGAATCGAAAATACGATAGAATATTGCGTATTGAATCTCAATTAGTATAAAATAAAATTCATTCAATTGATACAAAATATAATTAGTCTGTAAAACGCATGCTTGATATATCAAGTGAGACTTGTTCTTTTACAAGTGATGGAATTTTGTTGTATAATTCCAAAAGGGTCTTTACTACTCGTCTCAATTACTGAGAAAGGGGCTGGAGATGCTAAATTGCAACAATTTAGTCTTAAGCTTCGCATCATATAGAAAGTTATAGCACAAATATATTATTTTTAATATGTGTTCACTGATTTCTTATCAATCAATTTGTAAAATAATTATTTTCAACGAACAAGTTTGCTAGTATCGAACTAACACTAATATTATAATTTGTACGGATGTTATCAGGGTCATTAAAGAATGGATCGTCTAAACGTCGCGGAGTGGGGAAAAATATGTAATTAAATTGTTTTAAACAAGCTTTTATTAAAATACACTAAAAAGAAATATAATCATTCACTCTGAAAAGGCGGCTTGTAATAATAATAATGACTTGAGCCGGTAACTCTGGAAATTTGTCTATGTACTTTTACCAGTGTTCTGGTAGTTCGGATCCCACCTTAAACTGTAGGCCCCTATCATGCACTTGTCTGTAATCCAGTCCGTGGATGGTGGCGCAAAAAAGAAAAACCAGCATTACCCAATATGTAATATTGGCATACTACTCTCATCAGATCACTTGACTGCATCATAAAATGTGTCCATGACTGGCAATACATACCGGACACAGACCCTTTTAGTAATGTTCGCATCAAAATCCAACTCAAGAACAAAATACCTTCACATATTGGGCCTTAACCATCTCGAGTCTGATGTTAAAAAAAAAAAACCCTAATAACCGTGCCGAAGGTGTTCTTGCGTTGGAGTCGCGGTAGGACTTCAACTTTCCTCTCATGACTTTAACGGCATGTTGGCGTTAGCATTGCTACTGACAGGGTTTCCCATGCCAGACAGGCAGAAAGCGAAGATGAAAGGGACTAAGAACAACAAAACTCATACACAAAAATGGAGTGTCTTTTAAATAATAATAATAATAAAATACGTCCTGACTGATGATACATACCGAAACAGCCCCAACTGAAGACCAAAAATGCCTAACAAATATTGGGCTGTAACCATCTTAAACTATAATAATGTGACTTACAAAAATGCGTCAGTGATTGAAGATACATACCAGGACAGCCCCGTGTAGAAAGCTTCACCCAAAACGAATATTTTTATATTTACGCCTCACGCTTTTATTTTATTTTTCTTAAAATGCAACAGGTGTTCAGTAAAGGCGGATTTTGAGCTGCTGCCAATACCATATTGACTCTAAGGTGTTCCAGATGTTCCAGTGCACATTACCTGTAGCCGAAATCACAACAGGATGAATAGATGCATGTTTTACATTCCTCCATACTGCCTTACTTCATGATTTAGCTTGCTATACTTATGGATATTGGTTTTATAGTTTGCCTGGAAATTCCTTTTACACTTTACCTCCACTTTTCTCACGCATTTGGGTTGATTGGCTCGGGTATAATGATCCGCCTGGTTTGTTACTTCCCCGTATAAGATGTAATCTTCGTTTTCTAAAAAGGACGCGAGAATGCCTCTATAGAAAGGCATCCAATTTGTTAAAAGTTCTACTTTACCGAGGGGCGAGCCCATCTTACCTGAGTTCCAAACCGGCCGCTATTATTGTAAACAAATTCCGATAAATCTCCGTGCACGAAACAATGTAATTAAGGGATAGCATTTTATTGCCCTCACTGTGGCCGTATGGGGTCTAAAAGTGTAGTGTAAAGTCAGATGGTATCTTAGAGTAAGATATATTTTAGTCTTCTTAGCGCGGGGTTGTTGTGGTCGTCGTGCAGTGGCCTAATGTTATGTTGACTGTCGATGTTGTGATTAAGCTGGTTGCAGAATGAGATGTGAGTTTCGAATTGGAGGGTAAAAAGATCCAGATCTCCAAGGAATACCCTGGTCAGGTGAGGAGGTGAAAATAGAATAGAATAGGTGAAGGAGGTCGTGATCTGAGAAGACCAAGTAATAAAGGACAATGTATTATTTTTTTTTATGAAAAGTGGTCTTGTAATTTGTCTACCCTGCCACTCATTCGATCATTATGCCTGTGCGTGTGTATTCTCTCTGAGCCATTAAGCGATAAGCATCAATAATGTGCTC
>CAKNWT010299793.1:0-11826 GCA_932066315.1 Andricus coriarius | reverse complement strand
GGGACTGACTCTGAAAAGTGAGATTGTTCAGGGCGAGTGGTCGAAGTCGACCATATAGACGCGACTTTTAGGAGAGAGGGAAGACTCACGAAATCTTCCCTCTCCACTTACTATACATTCTCACCCATATAGCGGCGCGGCTCACGGATGGGATATAGATGAGACGCGTAGATTGCAGTGGCGGGAGTGGTGGGAGGTGTTTCACGGGATCTCGAGCTCTCGAGCGAAAGCCCGATTTCTCGGGTGTCTAAAAACAACTCAATTATAAGCAATAATAACGATCGGAAATTTTTGTCGATGGTTTCATTAAAAAAAGCAACACAAAAACTATCGAAAGGTGTAAAAACCTCGATTTCAATTTTTTTAGAGTAAGCCCCCTTTCTTCGGCGCACGTCACATATACTTAAAACTTGCGAGAATCTCGTTGGCCTCTGACAATTAGTACCAAAAATTATTGAGCTAAAACTTTCTAGTTTTTAAAAATCTATAAAAACTGAAGACTTATTTAGTGAGAAGAATAAAAAGACTTAATTTTCAATATTTAAACTATTTACATAAATAACATATTTGTATAGTGTGTATACTTTATAGATATAGGTTATTTGAAATATTGAAAATGTAGTTTTAAATTTTAATCGAGGTTATGGAAAATATATTTTTCATAATTAAGCGAAGATCACAAATTTCTCAGCATTTTCAAAAACTGGACCTTTTATATTTTTAAGGGAACATGATATTCTATCTTTTTTTAAGATTCTGTTGAAAAAGTCTTTTAACTAACTTTTTCTACTTTGATTCTATGTTATGTTTCTTGAATCGAAAATAATAAATTTTGTATTTCAAAGTGCTTCAAACGCTGGTAACCTTGATTCCATTGATTATTAATATTATTGAAATATTGAATATATTATTTGGATAATCTTACATTTCTTACAAATTTGAAGTTTTCAGACTCTTTCATTTTTAATGGCAAAAAAGACGACAGCTTCACGCAATCATGAACGCAGGTTTCCTGACAACAATCGTTTCGAGATATTAATCGAAAATGGCGCCATGCACTTTTTAACAATTGGATTTTCAGACTTTTTGATTTTAAATGGCAAGAAAACGAAAGCATCATCCTATCATGAACGCGGGTTTCCCGACAACAATAGTTTCGAGATATCAATCGAAAATGGCACCATGCGATTTTTAATAATTGGATAAAAATATCTTCAATGTCAATATCGTTTCAATCTGAGCTTAAATTTTAATGTTAGAACTGATCATTTAAACATTGCAAAGGGTCTTAGGTATCTAATTTATTATTATTTTTATATTTGCAAATTCGATAAATCTCGATTACAAGGAAGATTAGTTTAAAGAATTATTATTTAGTGAATTTTTCAAAATCTGAGGAACTGATTCAATTGTCATTGAGCTTATTTTTAAAGGGCACGTACATAAAAAGTTACGTGCCGGAAAAGACTAGTCTTAATCTCTTACTCGACCGGTTTTTGTAAAAGTTTGAAAATGAGTCACAATGAATTTATACTTGTTATTTATCGTTGACGAACTTTAAACTCTTAAAATGCCATCTATTGCTTGTTAACAGACACACGGCATAGGATGACGTGATATGTATAGTTTTAAATGTAAAAGATCCGTGTTTTATATTAAAGATTAGCAAAACGTGTGCAGTCTTTAACTTACGGAAAAAAGGAGAATATATTATGATCAATAAAATTTACATCTTTCTACTGCCTTCCACAGAAAAAAAAATACATAAGTGAGATTGTCGCTTAGGTCGACTTTCCCAGTGCCAGGTGTAAGAGAATAATCCTAAGCGACAAAGTCACTTACGTATCTTTTTACCTTGGGTCGACAGTCTAGACTCAAGGACGACTTTCACAACTTATTTCCTTATTGAAAAAAATGAGAAACATCTTCCTACGAGGAGAAATTATTTGATGAAATAGAGTTACTTTTTAGTAAATAAATTTAATTACATTTTCTCTTATTTTCATTCACTTAAAACAAAAATCTCAGTTGCTACTTTTATGTAATTGTGTAAAGTGTATATAATTGTGTATGCTAATGCTGATTTCTAATATTTCTGTTCCATTCTTTTCTAATCGGTGCATTAACATTCAGGTGGCTTCGAGTTTTACGGTTAAGTACTTTGGTCATTCAGATGCACTGACGCATGTGTCAGTGAGAGTATATGAGTAAGCTTTTGTATTCTTGAAATAATAGTTACTAAAACTTCGTCGAGTGGAAATACTGGGGTTTTTAACAATTGTTTTTCTACACCTTTGTGGGTGATTGTCAAATTGTAGGCAAATTTTAGCACCTACAGTGGCAATCATATTATTATTAGGAATTAAATATTTCATAACGGAAATCGATCATATCACATCTAAAAATTTAAAATCCAAAAGGGGCAGTTTTGAAAATAAGAAATAATAATGAAATTCTTACATGAAATACGGAAAGTGGATTTGTGGTTGGGAGTTTGATGAAAGAGAGCAAGAGCTTTTAAAAAGTTCAAAAGCGAATACTGTAACGCATGTCATTTAGGAAAAACGAAATATTTAACTATTGTAGATTATTATTTTTTTTTTTAATATTGAGAGAAGTTCTACTTTTTATTGAGACGGTTGAGACTGTCTACATATAAAATTTGAAACCTACAAAATTCATTAATTTGTCACATTTGTGAACAAAAATTACATAAAGTATATAGTATATTATTAATAACAAATCAACCTACCTGTGTTGTAATATAATGTGTAACATCTCTTGCTCTCTAATTAACTTATTTAGCTCAATTCTTAAGATCTGTATATTTATAAATAGAGGCTAGGAAACAGAAAACAAACCGGCCTATCTGGTCCACGCGCACGCGCATATAAGCAGTCGTACACTCCTCTATTGTACCGTACGGGAATTATGCGAGAAAAATGATAAAGTTTAGCGTTATTTAATATTTATAAAAAAAATAACAGATTTTAATCATAAAAAGTCACCTACTTATGACAGAAAACACCGCTAAACAAGTAACGGAATGGTTTTTATAATTTTTGTTCACTCCGAAACTGGTTTTTAACTCACGTACGGTAATGATGTTTTTGTTGTCAAAATGCACTTTTCAGTTTTAATATCGGATTCACAAAAAAGAGTTAATATTTTAAGCTAAATTTTATAGAATCTTGTATTAAACGATACGCTTCATATTTCTGTATTTATTACTCAATTGTAACTACAATATTTTACTAGATAAAAAGACGTACGGTAATGATTTCTGAAATGACAAAAATCGAGGGACAGACTTAAAGGTTTTCACAATATTATTTATTTGACTTGAAAAATGTGCATAAATCAAATGTATGTTAATCTAAAGTTTACAAATTTGATACGTTAAGCGTTTTTCAGATTAATGTCTGAAAAAAGGAGAAAACCAGTTTATCCTTGTGCAAAGTGAGGTTGGGACACCGTACGCTAATGACGTTTGGGGTGTTCTTTCATAAAATTAAAGTAACTCGGAACACAAATAAAAAAAAGAAAAGAAATTACCATTTTGTAGAGGATGATAATAACTATTTATTAAATCTTTTTAAAAAATCAGTACGAGTTTCTAAGTTAATGTTATATTACTGGGACTTCAAGTTTGCCTCCAATTTGACAATTACCCTTATATAGAACCAGTTTTTGTTTAATTTATTATTAGAATTCACCAAAAATATCTCGAAATATATTATGACATTTCTATGTAATTTTTTCTTTAAAGTAATAAATTACCTATAATTTTTTCTTCGGCAGAAAACGATTTTGGAAAATCTTTATAATAGGGATTCGCAGCAAAATTTATTTTCACTATTATTATTAATAAATCAGATTTTTAAATCGCTTAAAATAGTATATTATACAGCTAAAATAAAAATTTTGAAAATCTGATTAAAGCGCTAATTAAATGAGTATATTGTTGACAGAGATATGAAATTTATCATTGATTTCACAGTTAGAGTTAAAATTATAAAGATTAAAATGGCCTACTTGAAATAAAAATAAGTGGAAATAATATCAGAACTTGTTTTTCAATATGTTTACTTTTCCAAAACATGAATTTGAATTTATATCATTCATCCATATTTCTTAGTATAACCAAAAAATTTCTTTTGACGTTTCGTTGATTTGATTTCTCAGTGTCTTTCTTTTTGAACGATGAATGTTTTCCGTGCACAACTTCGTTTATTCTTTTTACATCAGCAAATATTCAGTATTTGTCTGTATTAAAAAAAAATGTATCTGACCTTAAGTAGATTTTGCCTAAATTTAAAACTGGATTTTAAAATGCAGATAGTTATGTTGTAAATTCAGACCAATCTTGTTGAATCTCAGATTAAAATTAGTTTTAAGGTGTACAAACTTCAAGCAAGTTTCCTGATAATATATCTCTACTTTTCAATATTCAATGTCCTTGTGTTTGATGCCTTATCTTAAAATTTAAAATACATGAACACATTTGAAATAGGCTTTATAATTTTATGAACATTATTTTTTTCAATATTCATTCCGATATCAAAACTTCTCATGAATGAAGTGGAAAGTAATTCCTATATATATCACAATTTACACTTTTTTGGGTAGAATTTGACCCCACTTAAACACCTTATAAAATTCTTTGGAATTTAAACAATGATTCAGAATAATTTTATATTATAACAAAGAATTTTGTGCGTTTTGTGTACTAAGCAATTTTTCATGATGAACATTAAAATTAAAAATCGTATGTAATTTTACAAAAAAATATACTTTTACAAGCTTCAAAGAATTTTTTAAAAGCCTGAGTGAAATACAGAAAAGAAATACGTATAAGAAAGAAATATTTCCACTTGAGCGTTTTAAAGGAAGGGGATAACACAATATCTAAGTTATTGTCCTACCTTGTGATCAATTTAAGACAAATTAAACCTCCGAAATGGAAAATTAATTTTTTTTAAATGATGAGTGGCATACCTACTTAAATGCATTTTTTCTCATTGAAAGATTACAAATTTTCGATTTTTTTAAATAAAGTATTTGAGACATCATTCGCCAATGGCGACCCATTCACGAAAAAATCGAATTAAAAAAAATTTGTTTATGCATTGAAATGTTTTTTATTAAATTCTTATGTAACATTATGTAAACACAACATTGTTAACACTTGTTTTTAATACAAAATTCACTTTTTTCTTGAATTCTGAACAGTTGAATCTTTAACAGTTGAAAATTCGATTTTCAATTTTCAACTGTTGAAAACTCAATTTTTAATTTTTTTCTATTTTTAACTGCTGGAAGAAGGGTTAACCACTACGATGTTCCGTGTATACTAGATTGTAAGATTACATAAGATTACACAAGATTACATAAGATTACACAAGATTACATAAGATTACACAAGATTTCATGAGATTACATACGGGATTACATACTGTATTATGTATTATGTATTATGAATTGCATGATATTACATTGGATTACACGAGAATACAAAAGATTAAATATGATTACATGAGATTACATAAGATTATAGGGATTACTCAGGATTACATAGATTACGTGGGATTCAAAAGATTACAGGAGATAACAGAATATTACACGAGACTAAAATTGCATAAAGTAACTTAAAAGAAGAGATATCAAAACCACTAATAATATAAGGGACTGTGTCGTATACATACCAACATTTAGTGAATTAATTTCGTAATATATCCAGGAATATAATTTACATTTAGAATGTGTTCTTAAGTTATGTACTTAATTGAACAAAAAATTAAGTTTTCTTTTTGGGAAAATAAATGTTGTTATTAGTTACATATTTTTAAATATTCTTTTTCCTTGTGAAATTGAAATATCATTGAAAACTGGATGTTATTACTTAAAGAAAGTTTTTAAAAATAAGTTAGAACATTTTTTTAATGTTTAGAAAGTATACTTTTTGAATTTTTTGCGGAAAAATGAGGCATTGCTGATTGGCTGTGAGCCAGAAAATGTGACATGTCAAGGGCCCAAAGTTGTTCAAATAAGGTTTTCCATAGTTTTTAAAATGCTTTTTTCTCTGAAATAAAGCAAATTTTTTTGATTGTATGCAGTATTAAAAAAATATATTATTTAAAATGCATGCAACTACCCTATTAAATAATTTCGTTGGTTTCTGGAAAGTGCGTATATAGTGCCAAAAAACGTTTAATATCGTGTTAAATAGGGATTTAAAAAGCATAACAAATTTTATCTATTAGTATACTAAAAAATATCACAATATTACATGAGAATACACCAGATTACATATAATTACACGATATAACATTTGATTACACAAGAGTACAGGGATTACAAGGAATTGCGCACATTACATGGGATTTCTAAAGATTACAAGGGATTACACAAGATTACATATGGGAATATAAAAGATTTGTATTGAATGCTCGAGATTACAGGGATTACAGAAGATTATATGGAATTGCATGGCAGAGCGTACACTAGATTACAACAGTGGTTAACCCCTCGTCTGTTGAAAATTCCAGATAAAAGCGAATCTTGTGTTAAAAATAACAAGTGTAAAAAATGTTATATTTACATAATTTTATATGATTTTTCCATAAATGGATTGCCATTGGAAAGTAATGTTTTCAAAAATTAATAGTCTTGCCACTGTATGCATCGAAAATACTATGAATAAATCGAAAATCCTAATTTTGAGCCAAACGACGTGAGGTAAGGAAAAAAGTTCCAAGAAGCAATTGAATATTTTAAAAATTCCCCTTAACTTTTTTTTATTATTTTTTATAGGACTTGCAATTTTTGTTTTATTTATCGAAAATACTATGAAAAAAAATAGAAAATAAAAATTTTAAGCCAAACGACGTGAGATACGGAAAAACGTTTCAAGCAGGAATTGCATCTTTTAAAAATTCCTCTAGAATTTATTTTTATTATTTTTGTATAGGACTTGCAATTTTGGTTTTGTTTATCGAAAATACTATGAAAAAAATTAGAAAATTAAAATTTTAAGCTAAAGGACATCAGATACGGAAAAAAGTTTCAAGGAGGAATTGCATCTTTTAAAAATTCCTCCATTTCTTTTTATTATTTTTATAGGACTTGCAAATATGGTTTTATTTATCGAAAATTTTATGACAAAATAGAAAATTAAAGTTTTGAGCCAAACGACGTAAGATACAGAAAAAAGTCTGAAGCAGGAATTACAGCTTTTAAAAGGTCCTACAAAATTTATTTTAACAATTTTTTAATGAGACTTGTCATTTTGGTTTTATTTTTCGAAATTGCTATGCAAAAATAAAAAATTCCAATATTAGACCAAAATACGTAAGATACGGAAAAAAGTTCAAGAGATAACTTGTCCCTTGTTAAAAGAGCTATAAATTTAGCTGAAACCCTTTTTTAGTAGGATTCGGAGTTTTGTTTTTATCCATAAAAAAGGCTATGATTAAATCAAAAATTCCTATTTTTAGCATAATAACACGAGATACGAAAGAAAGTTTGGAGAAAGAATTGCATCTTTTTATTATAACGTCACTCAAAAAATAAAATATGCGCGCATTTTTTTTAGGGGGGTATTGTAAAGTTACATAGAATATTCGAAAATTATAAGTTAGAAATATTCAACTAAGATTTCAGAATGAAAATGGTAACCTCAAATATGAAAATTCACCGAGAATATAGTAAAAATCTTTGAATCAATCAATTCTATACAATGACTGTTTCCAGCCGAAGGAATTGATACAACGGAAAAAAATTTGACTGTCTTACAGAATTTTTTGTTTAAATCGTGGAAAATAAACATAAAGAGACCAAACTGATGTAACCGAAAATGAGCCAACTTTTGTCGTATGAAAATGGTTCACAATACTAGCCGAGTATGGCGCTAGTGGGGCACACGTATGAAATGGCCGCCATCTATGTTGACATTTTACATTACTTACCAATGCGATCTTCATGAAAATGTATAAATTATTATTTAAAAACAGAACATTTCTTTTACTTACCTCGAACTATCTGTGATACTATTCAATTGAAGTTATCCTGTAATGAACGTGTTACGTACTATAGATTTATTGCACAGACGTGGCAAGCAGTAGGTATATAACTTACCAGTTTTCAATCTTGTACGCATACACATCACAGAACTGATATCGAATTCCCACTTAAATATAACAGTTTTTTCATTGCAATATTCTTTAAATGGCTCAACAAATAGTTAAAGCGATTTAGGTATTTTTTCCCCGTTTAGGATTATATTACAGGTTATATTTATACGATTTGCACGGTCCATGGCGGCGGCCATTCATACGTGTGCCACACTAACGCCACTCTCGAGAAGATCTAACATTTCAATGCATTATGTACATCCGACTGAAAAATGCTCGTTTTTGGTGAAGTAAATGTAATATACAGGACTTTGATCTCCTTACGTCTATGCTCCATGGTTTGAATTAAAAAAAGCGATTTGATTGTTTGAGATATGCAAAATCAATGTTTTATTTAAAAACTGTTTCTTTGCATAAACAATCTGATTTGCTACACTACAAAGGATGAGGCTCCCCAAGCTTTAAGGCACTTGCTTTATTAGTGCTGGAACCAGTTTAAGACAGATTTGAATGAAGATAATTGCTAGTGTAGAAAGAAGTTTGAACTATTTAAAAAAAATATTTTAAAAAAACTTACCGATCTCAATAAAAACATGGAAAAAGCTTTATTGATAATCCAGTGGGGGAAAAATCTAGTAATCCAAAAACAATTGCCCGCGAAGAACCATACATTTTTTACTAATTCGTCCGGAATTTATGTACGAATGTCACCTAAAAAAGGCGAAGGTATCATCACGTTGTCAGATGAGATCTAATTTTTAAATTATTGAAATAATCTGAAATTCATTAATTCGCGCATATTCCTATTAAAAAGAGATAGGTTAGGAATCGGCCAAAGCATCGCATTTTCTTTGAATTAATTACAATTTTTTTCTACATTAGCAATTATTTTCTACCAAATCTTTCTTGGGCCGGTTCTAACACTAAAAAATCCATGATTGTAATTATTGATTGGCTTTGTGAAGCTCTTCGCCTGGGGTGATTGCTAGAAAGATTGATCAGCGACTTACTTTTACAATGTCAATTCCTTGATCCCCGGTAGTACAACGAGGCTGGAACCGGGCAAGTTACGCTTATCCCGAAAAGAATTTGACTTGATAGTATAATAATAGAAATGTGTTTATGTGTTAGAAAAAGGGGCGCCATCGATCTTTCTTTCCAAAAAACTCCTAGCCAAACTTTAACACTAGCAAATGCTGCTTGGGGAGTCTGCTACTAAGGTAGCTTTAAAAATGTATTTATCGCGATTGTCTGAAGTTTGAAACCCATGGTTTTCCAATTTATAGGAACCAAATTTTCATAAATTTACGAAATCGGAATATCCATGTCATGAGATGTGAAACTGTCTTAAATAGAAACACAATTCCTTATTTTAGTTATGTTTTGTCAATGAGTGAAGTAATCTGCTGGTATCGATAGACTGCTGATATTATTTTTTTCCATACCTTCATAGAAAAGCCTCCCCCCAAGCAGTGCGCAAAGGATTTTTTTCGCACTGCGCGGCAAAGCCTCCACTCGATGCTTGTGCGTGGCGCACAAATGAGACTTCCTATGCAGGTGTAACAAAAAATGGAGTTCGGCACTGATGCGTGAAGAATACTTTTATTTCCGTGCACAAATAATAAAGAATTGCACTTTTACTTAATAGGATAATTTTCCGAATTTCCGTATTCCTTGACAGGATTCTCCTCATTTTTCAAAAAAAAAAAAATTGTGATTGCCTTGTTTATTTGACCTGTGTATACTCGTTACACGCTACGTACAGGACGAGAGACAATAAAATTAACTGCACGTTCATACCCAGATCCCTCTCCCTGTTCCTTAAATAATAACGTCGAAAAGCGACTTGTTTCTCTGTATTCTCTGTGTTTCCCAAGCCGCGAGCAGCGAACATTCATATAAGAGTAGAACCGACTCAAGTCGCATCAGCATTTTGATCGTATTCGAACGGGGAACCTCGTCGCGCCTCGCGTTATTGTTACTTGTTCGCCTTCAACCTTAAGGAACGAACATCGTGTCGAAATTGGCTACCAGACTCGAATAATTACCGCTCGGCCTCTTACAGTTTCAATTCGACCATGGCTCCAATCCAAAGTAAGTAAGGCCTTACTTAGTTTCGCATCAAACATTGCCGGCTCGGAAATGCACACGTGCTTGTTTCAAAACAGTCTGCATGTGCTTCGACAATCAGTGATTTATTACTATGAGATATATTCCGCCCAGTGAAAACAGTTATGATTTTACTCGAACTTTATCGTCTGAAAGTGTGGCTTCGATCAAATTCGTCTAAATTGGCTTGGTAGGATGAGTGTAAAAACGCGAATAAGAATAGAAAAAAGACTAATTGTTTACTTTGATGACTTCTCCGAATGTTTGAATGAATAGTTCAAAAATGTTTGTAAAATCTTCTTTCTAGTCCGAAATTAAAACATCAGTCAGAGGATATAAAAAGAATTTGGTATTTTACCCAAAAACACAGAAAAAAACTCGAAAAAATGAAAAACCTGGGACAGTAAAGTTCATAACTAATTCTGTTCACGTTTTCTTTAAACCACGTTTGCTAACGTATTTTGAAATGCTGATCACAATTATGAAAATATTTGCAAAAGACTTTTTCAAGGTCAATTAAAAAAATTAGACATATGATTGGCAAAAATATCAATTATTGGTCATTTTATCACCTAGAAAAGAGGTAGGGTGTGTCCGAACACACCATTTCCCCTTTGCAGCTCTCTTCGTCCAATTGAAATTAAAAAAAAAAACAATTTATATAAACCTTTATAAGTTATTATTAAAATAAAATTAGTTTAACATATGATCGATTCCATTCAAATCAGGCAGAAAGTGTCCAGCTCAGGATATCAGAATCATTTGGTATTTGGATATATAATTATATGGTGAAAATAAAATAACACGTATTTCACAGATGAATCAATTTTTCTATGTTTTGTTACAGTCATTCGAATATAACCAGAGAATTTTTTTAAACTGACATACATTTTTTTCAAAATGTAGTATTTTGTCAAAAACCAAACTTTTTAACATTTTTATTTTTTTCGAAATAGCTGATAATATATACTATATATCGCGTAGGTTTCTTTTTTAGTAAATCACTGCTTAATATTTAAACAAAATTATTTTGGAAAAATCGAATTTTTGCATTTTTCTCGAAAGCAACGAAAGGTATATCAAAATATCACATAAGAATTTACCTACCTACAAAAGTTCTACAAGAAATATCTCATGCTCTTTTGTGATATTTTGCATAGATTACGGGAAAAAATCAAATATTACATTATTGAAGAAAAAATTGTTCGCGGCCTCAAAAATCATTTTGAGCCCCTATCAAACTGATAGGATGCCCTTTTAAGAACTAAACTCACAAGATATATAGCACATATTACCAGCTGTTTCTAAACAAAAAAAGAAAAATTTTAGGTAGTGTGGGTTTTGAGAAAATCCCATATAAATAATTTTAGAAAAAAGACGCCATTTCGTCATTTTTTAAATTTCAATTTTTTTGGGACCAGTTGAAAGAACAAGAATTCATGCGTCGAAAAAAAACTTAGATACCTACGCTAGTTCGGAATATAATGCATTTTGAAAAATTGTATCAATTTCTGAGTTTGCGCAGGTAATCTTCGAATGATTGTAACAAATCAAAAAAATTGTTGATTAAATTCTGAAATAAGGG
>CAKNWT010299782.1:0-10815 GCA_932066315.1 Andricus coriarius | reverse complement strand
AAATTGATATCGATGGGTTTTACGTACGATCTCGTCCTGAAACTGGTATGAGGACGAGTCGTGGACCGCCCGGGACTTACAATTTGTGACTTGTACAGTTAACTACTCATAGGAAGAGAAATTTAGCTGTCTTAGTTTTTTAATTTGTTATATACAATTATTCATATAACGTTTGTTTCTTAAAACAATAAAACTCTTTGATTACGACCTCATCCAGAATTGCAAAAAAATGTTTAATTGTCTGGATGAAGTAACAAAAGATTTTTCTGGGCATTCAGTCAAAAAAATATTTATCATCTCAAAGTTCTCTCTATAACGATTATTTCTTAATTACTTTCAATCAATTTGTCGCTATTTTATAACATTTAATTCCCGAGGTACCCCATTTTGAATTGTACTATGCTTTTATTTTAGATATTATAAACTGTTCTTATTCAGAAATGAAACCGAAGAAATTCTCAGTCAATCATAAATTCATAACGAATAAATTTTCTGTCTTTAAATATATATTTTCTTCATATATTAAAATTCATACTTCAACATAATTTTCTAAAGAGAGCTCCTGCTATTCTGTAAGAAATAATTTTTTTCCCAGTTAAATTAAAAAAATAACATAAGCCTTTATTTTTTAAAATTTTATTACGTTAGAATCAAGCAAATTAAAAAAAAAAACTAAATATCTGCATTTTGTACTAAGATGATTAATTTTATAATGCAAAAAAATGCTAATCATTCTAGAAAAATGTGAAACAAGAAAAAATTATTCTATTCCTTAAAAATGAGTTAAAAATTTTTTAATAAATAATTTACAACGATGATAATACAAAAAGGTTTAATTTTGAATTTGTATAAAAATATAATACATGCATTCTCAAGACATTATTCAGAACATAAAAAAAAGGCAAAACTCCAATAGGCAACCTGTAAAAGGACAGTTTGAAGTAATCAAAATCGAAACTTAAAAATGGAAAATGGAGTTCTTATGAATACAATTTTCAAAAAATTCTGTAAATATAATAATTCATTATCTAATCAGCAATTAGGAAGTAATTCATTAAATTTAATTAACAAATAAAGCAATTCATTGTCATTATTATCATTAGTTCAGAGGTTAAGCCAGATTAGACGTTGAAAAATACACCTCATCTAGTACCCCGTCTAGTAAAAATCACTTTTTACTAGGAATTCTAAAATATCAACACCGAAATTAGTCTTCCAAAAAAGATAAACCCGACCGGAATATTTGTCAATTAGATGTCTATTTCTGAAGATTGTAATTTGTAAAAACAGTCGGCCTGGAATCATGGAGTATACCGAACAAAAAATGAAGCTACTAGTCCAATAATTTTTCATGTAAACCTAGACCTGTGACGTTTAATATATATTATTATTAATCAGAAGCAGCCTATGTAAATAATAAAGCTAATAAATTGTACGTTACCATGGTTTGAAAATTCTTGTTTTCTCATCTTTCATGCATCTTACACCGCATTTTAGAAATATAAGTAATTTATCTAACCGTTCGATACACACAAAATTGACTAATTCTACAGATTTCTGATTTTGTTTCAGATTCAAGTCTAACAGAGAAAGACAGGATTTTGTACAAGTACAACTGTCAGTTTTGTGGAAAAAACTTCAAATATCTCGGAAATCTCGCTAACCATCACATGAACAATTGCTACTGGAATCCTAATTCAGGCAGTCAAGCAACTTTGCACAAAAAACCATTTCCTTGTGATAGTTGTGGTGCAGCTTATATGCAAGAGAGGAGATTGAGGTACCACAAAAGACACGAGTGTGGACTGATTCACAAATGTGATATATGTAATCATACGTTTTTACATCGCAGTAGCCTAAATGAGCACAAAAAACGCTGTGTCTAAACTTCCATCAAAATATTAACTTTTATGATGTATATAATTTATTTTTTATCTACATCAGGCCTACTCAGCGAGGGGAAATTTCATAAAGTTTCGTCAAAACGACTCAAATCGCAGGTCCACTTCCACTTTCTACTTCACGATCGTAACCACCATCCGAACTATCCAGAGTGAGCAGAAAGAAGTGGTGGTGGAAATGCGCCATCTGGTCTTTAAGTAAATTTTTCCTCGCTGGGCAGGCCTGGTCTACGTCATCTGCTCAAGAAAAATAGTTATATTTTACATTTATATTGTTTACGTACTGTCTGTTTTTCATGTATAATGTTTATATATCTACACATATAGGAAAATAAAATACATATACATTTAAGCGACTTTTATTTTCTTGATATAGTTATAATTTTCTTTCCACCTGAACTGCTTATTAACCTTAACCTTTTAAATAAATTGTAAATTGGTTTGATACATTATTTATGGTTTTGCAGATGAGATGGTCTTCCTGCAGAAATTCATGGAATCGAGAAAATATGGATGTGTCTACTGCGGAAAAGCTTACAAAGCTCAACACTCTTTGACTAAACATCAAAAATTCGATTGCTATTTGACTCCTGGTTCAAAGTCGCACTTTGCTATTAATTTAAGGCCTTTTTCCTGTTCAAACTGCTCTGCGTGTTACTCATCAGCACATTCATTACGTAGTCATTTGAGATACGATTGTGGAAAAATTCATATTTGTGATAAATGTGAAGATACTTTTCTTCTTCATAGAGAATTCAAATTGCATCGAAAAAAGTGTAACAAACCGAAAAAGAAGTGATCTATTTTTTAAGAGTTTCTCACTGTCTGTTTGTAAACCGATTTTACGTTAAAATATATGACATTATCTTCAGCTGGGGAAATTTTTTATCCTGAATCTTGTGATGTTTCGTTTGTACAGTTTGCTTGATTTTGAATTTAAAATACCTAATCTAACATTATTTTATATTGTTCCAGAATTTCCATCAACTCATGTTGATGCCTCCCGAAAATTCCCCTGTGAATTCTGTGGGAAAATCTTCATGACTCAGCAGTATGTCAGCAAACATCAAAGGATGACATGTTACGGAAATCCCCAATCGAAAGGTTACGGCGCTGGATCGAAAAAACCTTTTTCATGTTATCAATGTGGAACTGGTTATTCAACTCAGTCTGGACTGAATTTTCATATTAGAAGAGAATGTGGACAGGTTCAAATTTGTACATTGTGTGGAGACACGTTTTTGCACTATAGCAGTTTGAAAAAACATACGCCACGTTGTCGGTCGAGGATGGAAAAATACACCGCCCCTCAAAATTAAAAATAAGATTTCGTTTAAAATAAATATATTTTACATGTTGTAAAAATTGATATATTTTGTAAATCTTAGGTTTTAGAATAAGAAGATTCATTGCTCTATTGACAGTAACAATTCTTAGTGTTTTGTTGTTGAACATGAGGTACACCTAATGTGCCGAATAAAGACTAAGAATATGTCCAAATATGTTATTCTCATTTCTTAATATTTGTCTACTTATATTAAAGTTTGAACAATTTTAGATTTTTATAACCAGTTTTTTTAATCATTTATTTTACTTGTCTTTTAATTTGTTTTAGATCTCCAGAAAGAAGGTACTTTTGAAATCCAACCCTATTATTGACCTAATTAGGCAAATTTTTTATTAAAACACCGTAGTATTTGCACTGTATTGAGAATGAATAATTAGAATAAGGTAAAATTCAGAAAGTAGCGAATCATAGATTTGATGATAATCTAATTGACTGATTATAACTCAAATTTACCTGCACTTAGAAACTATATTTTTCTTCTTTTAATATCTCTTGCTCTGGTATACGGCTCAAATCTCTGCTTTACAGTTCATAAATCAATAAATGTAATAAGTTAATTTCAAGTTTTATCCTTTCATAACAATCAGAACCAAATTGAGGTGTACCGCTGCTACTAAGTCGCAAAAATTAATTTTGTTAACAACCAAAATATAAGGAATACCGAACGGACTTAAGGGGGAAGGTGCCACGTCCTTTGCTTATATGTTATAATTATTTTAATTGAATCATTAATCTGTCAATCACATTACAGTACTCACTTTTCAAAATCCGAGATGTTCATTGATCAATTAAATTAATTTAGCATAACTGATCAATTTGTTATTTTGTTTCAGGAGAAGGGAGATATATTTCTAAACGAAATCCACGGGATTCTGGAAAATTAGAGGAACAAGAGAGAGCATATATTTGCCAACACTGCGGAAAAAATTTCACGCAGTCTGGTTACCTCACGAAGCATCAGAAAAAATATTGCTATTGGAATCCTCAATCTGTCGGTTATGCCCAGTACAGGCCTTTTGTTTGTAATTTTTGTGGTGCAAGTTATTCGAAACAAAGTAGCTTAAATTCTCATGTGCGGTTCGATTGTGGTCAGACGCACAAGTGCAGTGGCTGTGGAAGTACATTTTTACAAATTAATAGCCTTCGCAAACATAAATCTAACAGTTGTCCAGCACGACCGCGAGATCCTTTGCTTTAATATAAATAGTGTAATTTGTTGTGATTCGGCTGTTAATGTACGAAATACATTGAGATAAATAATGATTTTCTCTATTTTTTTTACTACTGAAAAGTGTGATATTATAATATTTCGTTATTTTGAAATAATTGTAAAATAATTGAACAATTATATTGTATAATACAAATAAAAAATGCGATTGTGACTATTAGACTATCTTATTTGTCTGAAATTAATAGGTTTTTATTTGCTTTTACAAATTCTATAACGGATAAGAGCAGTTTTTCTTACGAGAAATCAACTATTATGTTTCAGATTTCGAAGTGGATTATGCAAATTTTGCACTGGAGGATGATGGTTCTAAACGAAAGTATCCTTGCAGATTTTGTGGAAAGAGCTTCACCACTGTTGGCTATCAAGTTACTCACGAAACAACGTCTTGTAATTGGAATCCTAAAGCAAAGTGTCAAAAAATGCAGAAAACGAGACCATTTGTCTGTGATCAATGTGGGGCTAGTTATGCTAGAGAATTCCATTTAGTTTTTCACTTACGACATGATTGTGGTCGAACCCAGAAATGTACTGATTGTGGAAAAACTTTCTTGCATATTAGCAGTTTAAAGAAACACATGCGATTGCGTCATTGTTGTTAAATACCTATTATTTATAATGTGCAATAAGTTTAAATTATAAACAAATTGATTTACTCTACTTTAATTTAATATAAAACTTATTCATTATAGTGGTGTTTTTTGCATAGTACTTCTCACTCACGTCACAGTTAATTTTATGGACTTAGATTTAAAAATGGGATTGATTTCTATTACTAAGGTTAAGAAATTTCTTGTTTTCAGAGTTTTTCCCATCATCAGAGACACAGAATCCTGATTTGGCTTCTCAACAAGAATTCAGTTGCGAATTTTGCAAGAAAAAGTATTATAAGTACAACAGTCTCTGCCAACATCGCTCGAAATACTGTGTTCAAAATCCAAATGGATGTCGAAACAAGCGATTTTTTCAATGTCCATCATGCGATTATCATTCAGTATTCATCTCCAATATTTCGAGGCATATGAAGACTAAACATTCTGATGATTTCGAATCACCATGTTTCTCTAGTGACTCTGCCTTAATGCACTAAATAATATTTTGTAAACCTTGGATTTATGTAATAAATAATAATCTCAGGCATTATCTCTTTCATTTACTTTCCAATTTTCTGCATGCAGCTTCTTTTTGTTTCGTGCCTCTATTTCTATGTGGTAGCCCTATTGGCGAAATGTGAATGTTTAATACATATGGTAACTAGAAACTGATTTGTTAATATTCTAAAGTAGGTTTTTTTAATATTGTTTAGGTGTACGTGCAACTTTGACCTCCGCTACTCATCCCGAAATTGAATTTATTGATCCTATATCCATTGATATGCTTTCCATTCTTGGTAAAGATAACAGTGGAAAAGACAGATGTGGTTCTAAAGGAAGTGCTGCTTTCGCAGAAGGTAAATTCTATAAATCTTGTTAATAAGACCAATTCACAATCCCTTTTGAATAATTGTTTTGGACTTAAATACGTTTTTTAATTTCAGAATTCACGCTGTATGTGAAACATGAAATATCTAAAATGTCTGCACAATTGGATGAAGTGCTGGCCCATCAGAGACTTCTTTCGTCCCAATTAGAGAAATCTGGTGTTATTCACTCAGAAACTTTAGATACTTTTATGGAGGAAAACGCACTTAATTTGCCGTTCAGAAATCTTGCTGAGTTTGAACAATTTGACATGATTCTGACAGTGAATCCTAATGTCAGAGAAAAATTCGTAAGTATAATGTGATTTATCAAATAAATACATTTTCAATTAGAGTAGGGACAAATGAACAAATAAAATTTTTCTTCCAGATGTCATCCTTGGGTGACCTTTTTGATGGAAATTACATAGCATCCAGAAGCTTGTTAAATATTATCAAGAAATATATGTCGAGGGATGTAGCACTATCATTTACCGCGATGAAGCCGATTAAAGACAAACTTGTTCTAAAAGGAACGACCTTCTGCAAATGCGTTATAAGTGAGTATCAGAATTAAAAATTCATAATAACATATTTTTCACGTCGAATTGCATATTTTCAAAAACTCGAAATATTACTTCGATTTTTCAAAATAGCTAATGGCTTTGACTTTTTGTTGAAGATCAATTTTTTTTTTATACTCTAGAGAGGACATAAGTGTAGGTATTTTACTTTAAGAGCCCTTATTATAAGCAAATGTTATAAACAAAGAAATCGTTCTTTTTATTCAACTTTTCTTATTATGTTAAAAGAAATTTTGTATTAAAATAATATTATATTAGGAAGGAAAGCATCGAATTTTTTTCATGTAAAACGTTTTTTTAACATCAGCATTTTGGCTTCGTTTATAAAATTCGTTTATAATAACCAGGAACTTTATCGCTTAATTTAAAGCACTTCATTGAACGAAAATTATTTTTTGACGAAAACTGCACGAATTTTGCATTTGTTTATGAAATTCGTTTCAAATATAAACAATGGTTATTCGATAATTAAGATTTTTTCAACTTAATATGTTTCTAACATAAGATGAAAACTTAATAAAAAAAGTAAAAATAGTGAAATTTAAACAAAAAATCCACATTTAAGTTATTATGAGCACGAAAAAACACTTCCCTGGAAAAAATATCTCATTACACTTTCAGGAATTGAATCTTTTAAATAAAAACAGATTATGGTAATTGTTTGAATTTTGAAGTAAATTGTTTGAAACCTTTTCCAAACTCTGTTTTTCTAGTTCAAAAGTAAAATATCACTCAGGGGAGACTAAATAACCGTTGTGTTTTTGTAAAAAAATACAAAAGTATTCAAAAATTTTTTTTCAATAACTGATTCTTTTCAACTTTTCTGGTTTTTTTTCACGGAATTATAATCACTTTATATTTCTCTTATACGTTTTCTTACCACAACATTTGTATTTTTCTGAAAAACACAAAAATAATTCAAAATTTTTGTTATTATTTTTTATTTTTGAAATCAAATTTCAGAACGAAATAATATAAGACGAAATGTATTATAGTGAAAGTAATCTAAATCGATCACATATTTCATTAATATTAAATATTAATATATTTGAATTGTTTTAATGAATTGCACTAACTTTTAATTAATTTTAATATTCAACAGTTGATTAATTCAATATATTTGAATTATTATTTAGAAAATTTACAAATTGTTAATTAATTTAAATATTTAACTGTTGATTAATTAGAAATATTAGAATAGTACAAATTGAACATTGCTATAATCAATATTACAATTATAATATGTTAAATAAATTAGTTTCATTAATACATTATAAATGTTTTAAACAAAAATTTTACTTTTAAATGGTATTTATTCAAGCTGGAAAAGGGAAATTCTGTTACATGCTACCCTTTTTCCAGCTCAATAAATTAGGAAGAATTTTGATTTTTAACAATTTTATAACTATTGTTTCGAACTGATTTTGAAAACCTCATCTGTAAATATTTTTAAGGTTATATTCTTAAACAGCACCTCAAAATACGTCGGTTTTTCGTTTTTTAACAGAACGAGAATTATTTATGAACGTGATTTTTACCATTTTTGTATTTTTTGGGATTTATGGGCGGAAAAGATCTTCCAAAAGGGTTTCAAACCATTTACATAAATAATTAAATTTTTTTAAAAGTATTGTAGTCCTTAATTTTTTGTTGAAAATAGTATGAGATTGAGTTGGAGGGAATTATTTTATCGGCATAATGAGCTGTCATTCATTAAAATCCATTATTTTTTTTAAATGTTGATAAGAAGGGAAAATAAAAAAAGTTTGTTCAAAAATATAACTTTTAATATATTTAATAAAAAAAAATTATTTTTATAAAGCTAGGAGGCCGATTTATAAAAACAGCATCTCCTTCGTTTTTTAAAAACAAATAAAAAGTAGCACATTTTGTTCCCTGGTGGTCTCTTAAAGTAAAGATTGGAACTTTTTTACATAATATTCCAAGAAGTTCTAAAATATATAAAAAATAAGTGCCAATCTTCGAAAAAAAATCAAAACCTTTTTTTTAATCTAATTGAAATTTTCGAATTTGGCATAAAATACTTTTGATCAATTGAAACTCCATGAAAAAAAATGGATCGAAAATGCGTCAAATCGGTCAAGATCGATTTCGAAATTAGAACTTTTGACGTGAAATTCTTTATAATAATTTCGAAGAATATTTATTATATTACAGATTGATTTGTATACAAATATTCTATTTTTATTGCAGGCGTCCTCCTGAAGAATCATTTTGATAAAATAAGTGGAGGAAAGGTGACTGAAGCCAAACTATTTTCCGCATTGGGAATTATTCTCACAAATGCGAAAGATTGGGAAGGCCATCGGTCCCGAAGATCTAAGGCTGCTGCCCAACTGACAATGAAGGACGATGATGATTATTAAAAACTTACTGCGTAACAAGTTTTGCATGTTCACTCTTTTACAAAATATCCTTATTTTAACATATACTCCTTGTATCCACATTTAAATAAATAAAATAATATTATACTCTTCTTAGGCTATCCATTTTTTTTATTTAACTATGAGAAACCATAGGTACACCGATATAAATAAAATTGATCCTGATGGTTCGGATTCCACTGAAAAGCAGTTCTTTTCTGGGAAGAAAAAATACTTTTTGTAGTGCATGCTATTATGTTCTACTCTTTCGAATTGCGAAAAATAAGGATGCACTAAAACAGAGACTTATAATTTCCTCATATCATTATTTCACTAATAAAATCGTCTATAATTTTCAGATGTCCCATGTTTCTCAGTAGTCAAAGTAGAAGAAGAATTCGCGGAAGGTGTTGTAGAAAATTCTATAGAGGAAACTAAAATTGAAAGTAAAAAGTATGCTTGTGGAAATTGTACAAGTGCTTTCGCTCAGAAGAAAAGTTTGACGACTCATATTCGATATGCTTGTGGCAAGCCACCTCGATATCGATGTCCCTATTGCGGGCTCGTGTCAAAAAAAAATTGGAACGTTCAACAACATATTCGGAGAAAACATACTGGACACGATATTTTTGTGGAGGATGTTGAAAATTTGTAAAACTGCATCTTCAAAATAAAATAAACAGCAAAAAATTTCCCGGATTTATCTTTCATTCTGCTACTGTTTTTGCTATGCATGTCTCTAATGTGTGATTTCAATCATAAAATGGCTTTCTTGAGGGAAATTTTTTATTTGGCACACTTGTGATTTTAGATATTTAAAATAGTGTGATCGCGAATAGGCTTACAAGATATTTATCTTATAAACGATATATTTTTAGATTTCAGATTAGGAGAGATTGTGAGCAATGGCAAATTCTACTGTCCAAAATGTGGGAGTTGCTTTAAAAGAAAAAACGGATTGAGAGAACACATGATTTACGAGTGCGGAAAATCACCTCGTTTTCAGTGTCCCTATTGTGCAAAATTGTCCAAGTTGAGGTCGAATATGTACAAGCATGTAAGAGGAAAACACGAGGGAAGAGATGTTTGGGCTGTGGATTTGCAAGAGAAATAAAATTCAATTAACGATTACCTACAACAATTGATTTGTTTCAATAATCCATCAGTGAACTAAAACATAGGATCTACCATTCCAGAACAATTTGTTTGTTTACCTATGTAAAATTCTATAGTATCTATCTATCTATGCAAGAGTTAAAAGTGTCAGTTTTGTAAGATTTTGTAGATATCAAAACCATATACTTGGAAAGAAGAGTATGTCCTTGAAAAATGTATGTATTTTAAAGAAAATAAAAACATGTTAATAATTTCGATTATTACAATTCTATTATTTGTATAAGAACATGAGTCCTATTTAAATTTTTCCGAAAACTGTACAGTATCCCTTTAAAGATGTAAATCATACTAATACGGAGTATATTATTATAAACATAAAAGACCAATCTATAAAATTTCTCTAACCCTAACTAATTTTTCTTTTGTTTCAGGCATTAAATGCGAGCCGGATTTATATTCAGTACCTTCTTATGGAGTCTTATTACCGCAGGATTCATCCACATCGCTTCGTTTTCAGTGTCCCTATTGTGCAAAATTGGCCAAGTCGAGGTCTCATATGTACAAGCATGTAAGAGCAAAACACCAGGGAAGAGATGTTTGGGCTGTGGATTTGCAAGAGAAATAAAATTCAATTAACGATTACCTACAACAATTGATTTGTTTCAATAATTCAGCTGTTGTACGGAACAATTTATTTGTTTACCTATGACAAATTATATAGTATCTACTGTCTATACAAGAGTTAAAAGCGTCAGTTTTGTAAGCTATTATTGACATCAAAATCATACTTTTAGA
>CAKNWT010299776.1:0-10563 GCA_932066315.1 Andricus coriarius | reverse complement strand
ATTGAAAATTCATCTCTTTTGGTAGAAATTTAATATTTTATTGTTTAAAAATGAAATTACTTGCTTGATAAATTTTGGTTAAGGATTAAACTGTTTTCGATTTTAAAGTTAAAATTTTTTTGACTGGAAAATGTCTCGTGGTTAAAAACTCAACTGTTTTGTAGAAAAGTCGTCTTTTTGGGTTAAAAATTAAACTATTTTGGTAGAAAGTTCTACAATTTATTTGAAATTCTGTTTACTCATTAACCAAAAAATCTTTTTTTTAGTTGAAAATTCAACTACTTGGTTGAATTTTTATTAACATTGTTAAAAACGGTTTTGTTTTCGATCGAAAATTCATAATTTCAGTTAGAAATTCTACTATTTTGTTTTAAATTTCTTCTTTTTTTTTTGTTGAAAATTTAACTATTAGATTTTTGGTTGACAATTCATCTTGTTTAGTTAAAACATGAACTAATTCCTTTAAAGTTGAACTCCTTTGTTGAAAATAAATTGGTTTGGTTAAAGATTTATCATTCTGGTTGAAAAATTATCTTTTTGGTTACAACTATATTTTTTTTGTTCAATATGCGTTCTTTCGTTGGTTGAATTCAACTGTTCTTGATCAAAAATTAAAATATGGTTTGGTTGGAAGATCAACTATAACATTTTTCGTTGAGATTTTACCTTTTTTAGTTGAATATTGAATTACTTGGTTTAAGGTTAAACAGCTTTGTTAAAAATTAAAGTTTTTGTTTGAAGATTCTTCTTTCTTGTCAAAAACGAAACGATTTTGTTAAAAATTTCTTCTTTTCGTGTAGAAAATTTGTCACTTGTCTTACGCTTCGCACTCGATTTAAGTTTGTCAAAAACGAGAAAATTGGTATAATATGGTATTATGGCTCGATGATATTGATTGTATATTATATTAATTTCTGTGACTCGGTGAGGAACTTCTGCTTTAAGCGAAAAATTTTGCCTTCTAACATTTTATTGTATCTTGTGTCTTTTTTCTATATTTAAATATTTTATTATAATGGCATTTTTCACGATTAAAATAAAAACTACTTTTCTTATCAAACAATGGTCAATAGGAACTTTGCAGATTTTTTTTTGGTTGAATAATTTTGGCTCTTCAGAATATTTGTGGATTTTTTAAGTTGAACAATTTTCATCTTGGACATTTTTTAATATCGCGCAAAGTTTCACCGCAAAATAAAAATTTTCATTTTTTAAAAATTTTTTATGATTGAACAAAAACTATGCGTTTTGTATAAAAAATGGTAAAAAAAATTGGTAGACCTTTTTGTGACGAAAAATTTTGTCTATTAACATTTTACCATACCTTGCATAGTTTTTTCGTAAAAAGGGAATTTTGTATTGTTGATATTATTATTTACGATTAAAACAAAAAATATGCGTCTTATCAGAAAAATAGTCTTAATCAAATTTTCAGATCTTTCTGTTTAACGAACTGATCCTCTCTTCTCAGGCATTAAAACAGTCTGCCAAAGGGCAATCCAATCGGATAATTTCTTCAAAAGTATCTTTTTCATAGACGACCATCATTTTATTTTTATATCGAAAATTTTATTTTCAAAGTTGAAGGGTAAGAAAAATGTAACATTTATGTACAGTATAAAACTGAGAAAAATTCAAGACCTAAAATTTAAAAATTTATTCAGTCGAGCTAGAAGTATACAGAGAAATTTCCATTTATATTTGAAAAAAGCAAAAGTAACTTTATTGTTAAATAACAATAAAAAATCTCATTTTTACAATGAATAGAAACTTACAATTTTTATATATTTTTATTGCATGAGTTAAATTTAAATAATCATTTTTGAAAAGCAAACCTCACCGCGAATGTTGAATTATTACTATATACGAACAATTTCACATTAAAACTCGTCACTTTAGAGGTTTTATATATTTTTAGAGATAAATACCTCTTATGAAGAAAAACAAAAAGTTCTAGAATTTACAGGGTATTAAAAACAAGCTACCCTAATAATGTAATTAAAATATCGAAAAATCTTAATTTTTCACCGATTGTAAAAATCCCATTTTTGAGCGATATTTTGTAATAAAGTTATTTTTGCTCATTACAAATACAAGTTTTAATGTCGTTGGATACGTATGGCGTTTATTGAATAAAGTTTTACATTATAAATTTTTTTTTATCATTCACATAAATGCGACATTGTACTTCAACCAAAACTGAGTTCTTAATTATGTGTGCGGATTTGGCAACATTCCTTTTTTCGAGTTTCTTAAAATTACACCCAATTGGGTTTGCAGAAAAGTGACAAAAATACTTTCGAAATTTCCGTGACACACCTATTTTTTAGAAAAGAATTTAAATGAGAGCGCAATTTAAATCCCAGGATGTTAATGAACAAAAAGTGGTTGGTACGTGGTCGCCTTAATGTCTTTGTGGTAGAGACAAGTTCTCTGTAAACCAGGATTAGTTGAGATCAACCTTGAAACTGTTTACGAAATCCACGTGAACCGAAACCAGCTTAGTGTTCGTACGGATGTTTCAGATTAACCAAATCGGATTATGATAACTCGCTGGCATCATCCAAGAGCAAGTGATGGCTTGTTTCGTATCACGAAACCACTGTAGAAACCTCCCGATAGAGGTAATTGATAGCCTCAGCTTTACGTCGAAATAAAGCTATTAGCCGATTTAGTCCCGGCAGGGTCCCTTATCCTCTCCCCATCACTCTATAACGTAATAATTGCTATCAGGGACAATTAATCTGTGCATCACCTTCAACCATCCAGAGCAAACGATAGAGTACTGATCCTAAATTTTCAAATAAAATATTACAATATTACGATTTAAATTTCCCGCCACAAAGACTTGAAGACACACTAGGAGGATGACCGTGACAATTATTTAAATGCATGTGGAAAATACAAATTTGATTTATTTTAATTGTTAAAACACGGTTTTTGCATATATTTATCTCAGGAAAACAATTTGCAGTATTTTAAATATCCAAAAAATTAATAAGTACTAATGGAAAATAAAAAAAACATTATTTTTATGATTAAATACGAATAGATTTCTCACGGAGTAAACTGAACTCTCGATATAAGAACGGTTTCCGCGATTGCTTGCAAGTAGCCTTGATCCTCAAACGGGGGAATACAAACGTAAACAATCAGCTAGGCCAAAGGCGTTTCACACATCCTTGAGAAACGCTTCTCGACCACTCTCACTCTGACTGCGAAACTGCGGGGCCACCAGTTCTAGAAATTCGTAAATCGGGGTCCTTTTATCGGGAGTTTAGTTTACCAATAATAATTCTACAAAGTGAACATTACATTTTTTGCATTGACATATGTGAATACTATAAACTATGGAAATAGTAAATTAGAATTGAATTTTTTTCAAATTTATTTTGATTATTAAAATCAACGCTTGATTGAACGTTTATAAAAATGAATTATGTTATAAAAAAATATATATATATTGTTACAAATGTGTCGAATGTTTCTAACGATTTATACTATAAAGAATAGGATTTATAAAATAAGTAAAGATTGCAATAATAAATTGTAATTAATAAATATAAATGAAAAATTGTGTTTTTGAACATTATTCAATTCGGAATAAATAGAGATTAAATGAAAATACATCATTATAAATAAATAAATACTACAATTTATAACACGGTATTTACATAAAATATAAAAACATTTATTTACACTTGCAATCGCCCGAAAATACAATTATTAACGGATTTTGATGTTTTTTTTAAATGACCCTAAGTCTTTGAAGTAGAACGAGTGACTGCGGATATTTCACTCAGATTAAATAAAACATTATTATTTAACTACAAAGTTTAATCTTTCTTTTGTCTGAATTTTCAGTGATACCATTTATTTCAAGACTTTTAAATTCATTAACACAGGTCGTAAATCAATTTAATAACTAGCTCAAAATAATTCCCAGTGGGTTAGAGTGAGACGAATTTGTTTACAAGGTTGTAAACAAATTACTGAACGAAAGTCATTTTTTCTTAATTCGCGATGATTGGATATTTTAAATGTATAGATTTTCTATAAAAAATGACACATATTACTGTGAGCCTACAAGAAGTTAAGAACAGCTACTGTTTGCTAATTATTAAAACAATTTTTATAAACAAATGCACATTTTGACTATTTTTTTATGAATAGGCTTCATTTTCTTTTGCGAAGTCAATTATAAATGTCTCGCCAAAGACTCCTTGCTGTCATGTTTTTCGAAAAAACAAAACTTGTTAATTATATAAAAATGTTAACCATTTTTTCATGAATAGGCTTAACTTTCTTTTGCAGAATCAACTATAAATTTCTTGCTTACTACTCTTTTCTGCCATATTTTTTATAATGACAAAAACTGTTACTTATATGAACAATTTTTATAAACAAATGCACAGTTTAACCATTTTTTCATGAATAGGCTTAATTTTTTTGCGGAACCAAATCGAAATGTCTTGACAAAGACTTCTTGCTGTCATATTTTTCAAATTAATAGAAGCTTTCAATTCTTTAAACGAAAATTAAGCCTATTCATGAAAAAATCGTCAAAATGTGTACTTGTTTTAAAATTTTTTTAAATAATTGTCAAATAGTAGCTATTCTTACATTATTGAAAGCGCTTATTAATATATGTCATATTTCATACAAAATCTATAGATTTGCAATAGCTAATCATTGAGAATCTCGAAAAAATGACTTTAGTTGATTAGTTTGTTAATAAGATTTTAAAAAAATTGTCTTGCTCTAACCTACTGAATATCATTTTTAGTTATTTATTGTATTGATTTATGTCCTGTTTTTATGAGTTTAAGAGTCTTAAAAGAAGAGGTATCACTGAAAAGTTAGACAAAAAGGTTTGAACTTTGTTGTTAGATAAGTCTGGAAATTTTTTTTATATTTCATATTGAAGTTCTAATAATTATTTTACTACTTTTCTGCTTACTTTACAAATTCAGATTGATGGACGTTGATTAAATTACGTTATAACTATTAAAATGAGCGCATTAAGCCTACTTTACCTGCTACTTTTTTACTATTAAATATTAATCATTTTTTTCTACATTAAAAAACTTTGTTTAGAATGAAATAATAATCATAAAGAGTTTTAAAAGTTGTATGATGAATAATTTTATGTTCAGTACCGGCGGAAATTGTCTACATGCCTATTTTTTTAGCCACTTGCTAAAGTGTCGTAATATTCTGCATCTAGTAAGTCCAAGTTGAAGGCAAACTGTTAATCTAATAAGAAGATATTGCAAAAAGCCGTCAAATTTTAATTTTTTTTTTAAATTGCAATAACTCTGGAAATAATCAATATTTTTCATATTTTTTAGTAATTTCAAAGGTGGGTCTCTATAGTATCTTGTTAAATTGTTTAGATGTTTTATGAATTTTTGTCCAAAATTTTACCCTAGGATCCAAGTTTGATCCTAGAGCAGAATGTAGAAAAAAAATCTAGCAATATTTTAGTAATTAAGATAAATACGGTGGCGAATAATTCTTTCAAATGAGCTCAAGAACTTTTACAAATGGTAATTATTTTCAAAGTTATTCTAACTTTTTGAAAAGATCTCAGTTTGACTTTTTTTGCAATATCTTTCTAAAAAATTTACATTTTTCCCACAAAGCGTGCTTATTAGACTCAAAATTTTATTAACTTTCGCGCTTTTTTGAGAAAAAAAATTGCATGATAATGTTATAAAATTTAAGATACGTTGGCATAAGCTCAAAAAACAAGCACGTAAATAATTTCCGTTGGTAGTGTACAAGAATTTTCCTGACATTATATTGCAAATAGTACAATGTACAATTTTAAGTAAAATTCTTCTAAAAGTTGTCCCGGAAATTTTTCAAAAATCGACCTAGGTATTGCCGGGAATTCTAAAACCCTTGAAACTTTTTTGAAAATCCTACTCTTAAAATCTTGAAGCTTCTGCAAAATCTTTGAAAACACGTTAAAATATTAGAAAATCTCTTTAAATCTTTGAAATCCCTAAATTTTTGCTAATAAATTATTTGAAATCCATGAAAATATTATAAAGTCCTTGAAATTTCGTTAAAATACATAAAATTGTATGATATTACTTAACATTTCTTGAAATGTATAAAGTCCTATAAATCCTTTGGGATCATAAAATTTTTTTAAAATACATTGAGAGCTTTTAAAATCCCCTAAAATCCTTACAATATCTCAAATAACTTACAGGTCGTGTGAGAGTTTTCTGAGTCTTCCGAAATTCTAGGGAAGATTTTAACATCTCATGAAAATTTCTGTGATTACCTAAAAACAATTCAAATCCTTGGACATTTTTCAAATACCCTGAAATATTTCAAATTCTTAGAAATTTTGTGGAATCCTCATAATTTTGTTAGTCTCTTTAGAATTCTGTTCAAAATTGTTTGGAATGTTTAAAATATCCTACAATAATTTAATTTCTTTAAAATCATTAAAAATTTCTCAATTCTTGTAAATAAATTCTGGCAATTTCGTTGAAATATTTATTATAAAACCCCATGAAATTTAATGGGATTTGATAATATACCTTCGAGTTCATTGAAATATTTTAAGTTTTATGAAATCCTCTAAGGTGCTGAGAAATTCATTAAAATACCTTATTCTGTGCCTTTAGGACCCACTAAAATTATTGAAATCCTCCGAAATTTAAAAAAATGTCTTGAAATCCGTTAAAATTTTTTGAAAATTATCAACCTATTTCAAATGCTTCGAAATTTGTCGAATTTTTTTTTAATATTGAAAAATTCCTTGGATCCATTTAAAATCAGCTAAAATCATTTAAAATATCTTCAAACTCTGGAAAACTAATAAAACTTTTTTTGAATCATTTAAATATCCTGATATACTTTTTAATTCCCTGAAACTTTTGGAAATACATCGAAGTATTTTAAAATCCCTTCAAACATTTGAAACTCTTTAAAATTACTTAATTCTTGTGAATAAATTCTTTTAAAATTGTTTAGAATATTATGAAAACCCGGAAAATTAACTATTATCTGAAAATAGTCCTTGAAATTCTTTGAAATATTTGAAGTTATATAAAATTCTTTGTGATCCTAAAAAGTTAAATAATAATTATTTTTATGAAATCCCTTTAAATCCGGTTTAAACTCTTTACAAATTCTTTAAAATATTTGGAAATCCTCTGAAATTTTGTTAATCCGGCGGAATCCCCTGAAATTTTTTTAAATCCCTTTAAATGTTTAAGCTACTTCGGAAACCCTTCTTCTTGTGAAATTCTGAACGATGTATAGAAACTTTTGAAAGGGTTTAGAAATTTGTTAATCAATCAAAGACCCATAAAAATGCTTTGAAATCGTGGGCATTCTTTAAAGTTCCTTGGAATCATCAAAAATCCCATACAAAACTGAAATCTCTTAATACCCCTTTACATCTTTAAAATAATATCATATTATTTAATTAACTCCTGTTAAATCCCTCAAGCTGCCTCAAACTGTTGAAGTCTTTTACATTTTTTCGAAACATTTGAATTGAAATCTATTGGAAATACCCTAAAATAATTAAATTCTTTGTTGAAATCCTTGGCAATAATTAAAAATACCTTGCAATCTATTGAAATCTTTTTAAATCCCTGAAAATCTTTCAAATCTTATGAAACCTTTCTTCTCTTTAAAAATAATTGCGCAGAACCGCTTTTAGGGTCGGTCTGCGAAGTTTTTTACGGGCCTGTTCGTAAATCCCAGTCCGCTTCGGAATATTCACTCTCTAAACTTGAATCAGTGACAATTGCGTCAGTGAATCAAATTAGTAAGAATTTAAACTGATTCACAGTGCAATCAGATTGATCGGAATAAATGGAAATCAGTTAAATCTTACTCATAGAAATTCAGAGAGCAGTTATAAAATCAATAACAATATTTCTTTACAATTTAAATTCAGTTATGAATGATTCTTACTATTGCATAGTTCTAGCGCTCAAAGCTCTGAATAATGAAAATAGATTAATATGTAAAAGGCTAACTAGAATGTGTATTGTATAAATATTTATAGAAGGAAGGTAAAAGCTTCAGAAGTGAAGAGTAGAATTGTTCAGATGAGAAGCCAATTAAAGTGCAAATGCATGGAAACGTGTTCGATGGTTCAAGAACCTTAGCTTCCAAAGCCGTTTATAACATAGCCAAGTGTTTCCTTTAGAAACAGGTATCATTTTGTCAATTTCAATATTGGAGAATTCCATAAAATAAAACAATATAATAAAAGATTTTAAAGTCAAAATTACTTTTAAAGTAAAAATTGTTCCTTCGATCATATTCAAACGTTTAAGATTTCAAGTCAAAATATATTGCATTTACAACGAAATAGTTGAATTTGCAAACAAACAAATGTACTTTTCCATCAAGAGAGATGAATTTCCAAGAAAGTAGTTGAGTTCAAGCTAAAAACTCAAATTCTAAAACCAGAAAGACGAGTTTTTTAGAAGAGAGTTAAATGTTCAACCAAGAAGAATGAATTTTCAACAAAGAAATTTTGTGCCGAAAAAATGAAATAAAGTTGAATTTTTAATCCAAATGGACGGATTATCTGCCCATATGTACGAATATTCACAAAAGCTGTTAATTTTTCAACAAAATAGTTAAATTTTAACAAAATAATTGCACTTACAACAAAACAATTGAATTTAAAAAAATTTTAATCGTCAACTACAGTGACGGATTTTTGAAGAAAATTTATTTTTTTAAACCAAATATTTTCATTTTTAAACAAAAATTTTATGTTTCAACTAAAAAAAAAATCATTTTAAATAAAAAACAGTCGAATTTAACCAAAAAGATGAATTTTCAACAAAAAAATGTTATGGTTGATATTTCAACTAAAAAATATTTTAATTTGTAATCAAAAACAGATGAATTAAACAAAATAAAGAAACGATTTTTTTACCAAATTGTTTAATTTACAAAACAAAAAGGTAAATTCTCTAGAAAATAGATGAATTTTTTACCAAATAGTGGAAGCTTCTACAAAAACAATAAAAGCTACCAAAAAAGACAAACTTTCAACCAACAATAGAATAGTTAAATTTTCAGTTAAAAAAATTAAATTTAAAAAAAGGACATATTTTGACAAACATATTCAAATCTTCGACCAATAAAATGAATGTTTACCAAAGCAGATCAACTTGCAACCAGTTAGTTGAATTTATGAAAAAAAAAGATTTATTATCAATGAAAAATTTAAAAGTTGAATTGTGAACGAAAAACGATCAATTTTTAACCAAAATAGATTAGTTAAATTTTCAGTCAGTGAAATTAATTTTCAACTAAAAATACCAATTTTAACAAGAGCTCAATCTTCAATGAAATAGTAGAACTTTTAAATCAAATATATAAATTCTGAACCAAAAATGTAATAGAAAACTTTTCAATTGAAAGAAATGAACTTTCAACAAAAAATAGTTGAATATTCATATTGGGTTCTACTAATTTAGTTCAGATTTAAGCGAAAAAGAGAGAAAAAGTGAAATGTTTTTGAAAATGAAGGAAAAACGAGGAATTCTTAAAAAAAGGGATGAAGGGGGTGACAAGAGTGTGAAGTATGTGGGGTAACGGACCAAATAGTGGACTACCAACCTGAATAAGCCACCTCATGAAAAAGAATTTGACTTAGTATTTAATCAATATTTATAATAATTATTTACTCAAATACTTTTTTTACATAATGTAGCGCACTATAGGCAGGTGGCTCACTATTGGTGTCGTTAACCTATTTAGATGCTTTACTTGTAAAATAAAATCACCAATTTTTATTTTTTCAATCATTTCGAAAAAATCCTCATTCACATTTATATTTCCCATGAGCAATCTCACATTCTGGGTTAAGCCCATATTTAAAAATTGTAATGAAATTATTGCCCCCCCCCCCGTCAGGCCACGTAGGTTTTGAACGGTCCTTAAATTTAAAAAAGTCGATAATATCTACAAATATTTTGAATCATTTTAGAGGCTCCTGATGTTTGGTGCAAGGGAACCCATACGTTTTGACCATAAAGTGCTATATAGCCGGTTTCGATGAAATCGAATCATGTGATCGCAGATGGACCATGCGAGCATCCAAATTACATTGGCGTAACGGGTGACATGGTCGATAGTTTCACTCTGCTTCAGCGGATAATGGATGACCTTCGAAATCCCCGATCACCATTTTCGGTATTAGCTCCTGCAAATGTGTAGCTGATAAGCAACATCGAAAGCTCTTGAATTGAAAGATGTGCTAGGTTCAGAAATAAAAAAATAAAATACATGTTGGATGATTGATTTATTACAGGGATATCGAATTTTAGATAGAGCGAGAGAAAAAATATTGCTGACCAAATATATGTACTTTGTGAAAACAAAAAGAAATATTAGAGACACACCAACTTTCAAAAGTGTTGCTTACATAATTATAACAAATGGTTTATTTTAAATTGGAATTATAATATTTACGAAATTTCTATAAAACTCTGGTGCTGATCGTCTTAAAGAACCATTCTGCTTTTCCAGTTGGCCCCTTATTTTAGTACGCGAACGCGG
>CAKNWT010299745.1:0-10431 GCA_932066315.1 Andricus coriarius | reverse complement strand
CTCTTATATCATAATACGCGCCCGATGAATTACAGTCTGAAGATAACCGCGCCTGGGACAAATTATGCTTTGGAGAATCGATGCAAGGGCACAACTTCACCCTACCTGAAAAAATACATTAACTATGTGAGTTTAAACAAGATCGAAGGCGATCGACCTTTTATGCAGTTTTACCAAAATACTAATTGTAAGTTTTATAAAACAAAAGATATCTTAGCAGCGACTTCATGTTAGGCTTCATTCATGAACGAACTTCGCGGTGGGGAAGGGGTCCGTTAAACATTTTTTTTGTATATACGTAATGTTTAATGGAGAGATAAAAATTATGAAAATATAGCCGAACCTAAATTATCAACGAAGCCTTAGCTGATCAAAGTTTTAGACGATATTTCTAAGATCATTTTAATGTACACGCAGGAATTATTTGCACAGCAATAAGTATATATTACTGCTAAATTATTGTTTCATAATGTCGTAATATTAAATGTTTTTCGACTGCATTTTATAATTTTCATTCAAAAATCTAAGCAGTCTATTTCAATACAATCAAAAATACTGATATTTCATGATTAGAGGTAGTTCAACGATCCGAAACGACCCCTAAACATTTGTGAATGAAATTCAAATGAGCTTCTCTCTCTCTCAAATAATCTTCAACTGTTTCAAAACATTATTTGCACCCGTATAATGCAAATATAATTACTAAACTCAAATCATACAGGACAAACTTTAATTTAGCGAAATCTCGAATTTCACTTAATTAAATTCCTTGCCTTTCGCCAAGAAATCCTGGAATTTGCGATGCAACAGTAAATCAGATGGGGTGCACCTAGTGTCAGAGAGTGAGAAGGAAAGAGCAAAGCCCGGGAAACTCGTATCGTAGGGCGCGGCGTACACAACCCAACCCGACTTAAAGCTGCGCAGAATCCTAGATTCGATGTATTTCAGAGGTGATACTATTTTCCCATTTTCTCTGCGAAAAGTCATGATTTTAAATTGTAACGGAAGGTCTGGGCCTGGAATATTACACGGAAGAAGGAATCGGCGAAAGATGAGATGTGATCAGATGTCGTGACCGATTATTTATTTCAGACACGTTTGCGAGCAAAGTGGCTGCCTGCCAGGACAAGTATGCGGACGCAAGTGTCGGCAACGTGACCGGAAGTAACGCGGTAAACGTCTTCCTGGGAATTGGCATCGCGTGGAGCATAGCTGCCATCTACCATGCTTTTCATGGAAGAGAATTCCATGTCAAACCGGGCAAGTAAGTATCACTTTTTAATTTTTTTTTAATTGTGATTTATACGTCTCTCTCACTCCTACCGACTATCCCTATCACTTCCTATCTCATCCGATCTGATCTTCTCACTCCCTATCGATCCCTTTCTCTCCTTATCTCCCACTACCATTTCCTAACTTTAACTTATCCGCTACCTATCCTTCCCACTGTTTTCCTTTCTGTCTTTCATAACTCTCCCATCTCTTATCTCATTCACACCTGCCCTCAAGGACTAATATGTTTCACAAAAATGTAAAAAAACAACTCTCGGTGACATCTTATTCTATGTACTTCATACTTTGAAAATGATTTTCAATCAAAATCCTACTTGATCGCGTTCTCAAAGTTCTATACAACAAATTTTAATCCCCTTTAGAATATTGGGATCTGAGATAAAAAAAAACATTTATAATTATTATAACTTGCCTTTCGTATCTTCTGTCATCTATATACAAGTTTTCTATTACGGTTTTAAGCCGATATACCGACTTTTTAGCCCGGGAGTGTACGGAAAAAATGTTGTATCCTCAATTTTTCAAAAGATCATTGCTTTGCAAGCAGCTACGAAGGGTAGTTAGGTTGTTTTGCGCTATTCATAAATCTCGGAATCGAGAAGGGCATCAGCATTTTTCAAGATTTTTTGGAATGCTTTCCCTTAAAAAATGTCTTCTTGGTAATTTTTGGGTATGAGATTCAATTTTTTGGCTAAATTAATGCCTCTTCTCTTTTAATGAGAGGAACCGAACAATTCCAAAATAAATGGCTTACAAATCATTGGAGGATATGCAGTTCCGGAACGAAACATTGCTCAATAACGAGCACATAATCTATTTCCTTTATGAGAGGAAGATTCACTGTGCTATGACAATATATAGCTAATTTTTTTATTCTCACCTAATGCTTTGAATTTCTCGTGATCTTCCTTAAAATCTCCATAAGATTTCAGTCGCAAGCTGTCTTCAGTTGTATCGAGAAATTAAATTTCAATAGCCATTTCTTCATCCTCGTCATTATTGTCACATACATACATAGAATAACATGCCACCGACAGTTTTTTTTGTTGACATTTTTGTAAAACTTCTTAGTCCTTGAGAACAGATGGGCACTATCATTCCGTAACGCACCCTATATATTCCTATCTACCCCTATCTCTCCCTACAATTTCCTATTATTCTATCCTTTTCCCTCTCACTTCCTAACTCTCTTCTTCTTTCTATCGGATCCTATCTCGTCCCATCGCTCCTTATCCTATCTTATCTGTCTGTTTTTATATCTTTCTATTGCTTCCTGTGTCGCATACTGTTCTCCTTCTTCATGCTTTTTCATATCCCTCATAATGTCGTTCCATACATCGCTCGCACTTTCTCGCTCACGATCTCTCGTCATTTCTAGCTATCGTTTTCTAACTTCCCTTAACACACCCTGTCCTAGTATCTCTAAAACACTCCATATCCTTCCATATCTACTTAACTTCCTCTATCCATGGTTACCTCACTAATGTCACTAATATCCCTATATCTGCTCAACTCTTCCTATCCTTCATCATCTTAACATCTCTTTCTAATATCTCTTATCTCTCCTATCTTTTTCAAACTTCTTCTCTCTCTGTACCGCTTCAACGGTTCCTATCTTCCCTTATCTCCATAATTCCTCCTATCCTTCCTCATTTTCCCAATTCTTTCTAATATTAAACATCTTTTCGTATGATCCCTTATCGTACCCAACTTCTTCTCTCTCCACATATCTTTAACTCTCCTCATCCTTTCTTATCTGCATCTCCCTAATTCTTCCCCTCTATCTCACTATCTCTTCCTATCTTTCTATATCATCATAACTCACACTCTCAATCCTTATATTAGTTCCATTCTCTATCACGCCCTATCTCTCCTCATATCTCTTTATCACTTTCCATTGTGTATTATCCTATCCTATGGTATCCCATATCTCCTTAATTCCCCTATTCTGTCTTATCTCCCGAACTCTTCAAAACTTCCAATCCTTACTCATCTCTTAATTTCCCTTTTTCCTTCCTTATTTCCCTAACTTTCCCTATCCTTCGTTATCTTGAATTCTTCATAACTCTATCTATTGATATCCTTCGTAAAATCGAAATCACTATTTAAAGATGAAAAAAAGTCCACTTTCAAGCTGAATTATTGTTGAATTGAGGCTTCAAAAGTTCGGTTTAAAAAAAGTTATCCAGCTTCAAGAAAATTAATATGAAAGTTGACAATCTCAAAGTGGTGCCAATGTAAAATTGGGTTAGGCTCGACTGTGGATTGCGATAAAAAAATTGAGACATGGAGATGCTAAATGAAAATAAAAAATTGTATATCCAAACATTTTATCAAGTTTCAAAAAAATCGAAATAGAAGATCGCAATATTACATTATGACAGACATGTTTTGCAAAAAATCTGAAAAAATAAGACAATTTTTTTTTTCATTGAATGCTAATAATTTTAAGAAATGTGAATGCTAGAATTTTGCAAATGCTATCCCCTAAATTTCTTCCTTTTTATTAAAAAATATTGCCATAAATTTCATCATATTCAAAAAAAAAATTATTTAGAGTTTCTGCTAGGCTGTTTTGAGTCTGGGAATAAATTTTCTTAGTATAAAATTTAAAAATAATGCAAATTCAACGCTAAAAAATTCGTTCTTCGCTAAAAAGTAGTTTTTATTTATTAAGGAGAAAGTTCTTAATAAAATTTTAATGAAATAAGACAACAACTTCTGGAGATACTATCGCGCTTAGAATACAAAAATTTGTAATTTCGTTACAATTGATGGTTTGAAATGGCCCATAAACTTTTTTTTCCTGGAATAATATGCTCAGAATTTCTTCTGCAAGATAAGGAGAATATTCTCCATAAGAAATAAATTTAAAATATTTATACTGGGCGACATTTTGGATATCGTATTCCCCAATAAAAGACAAATAATTTTTAGGGGTATTACAATTTTATAACCTTAAATCTTTATTTAAAAAAAATTGAAAACAAAGGAAATTTATTTTCAGACCCAGAACGGCCTAGCGGAAGCACTAAACTTTTTATTAAAAAAAAAATGTATAGCAGTATTTTTTCACCAAAAGGAAGAAATTTAGGGGGTAGCGTTTGCAAAATTCAAATAAGTCACACATTTTCTTTAGCACCATAATGTGTATTTGATTTTTTAGGAATTTGGTATGCAATAATCCTATTTTCGATTAATATTTTGGTTATCTAGTTCTGTACTGCAATCCTTCCGTTCATACATTATTAAAACATAAACATGTTTATACATTGCATATATCTAATGCAATACATAAATTTAATAGGATTTCCACAAAAAGAAATTAAACCTTTTGAAGCTTTTATAATGCATCATAAAAATGTAGAACCATTCAGTTTAATATGTTCCCCTCAAACCATAAGAGATCGAGTCGTAATCTCTAAAAGATAAAGTTAATGCTTCTATATAAAATGGAAAATATCTGAAAATTACTTTTTTCTATAGAAAATGGGATACTATAGCGAGCTTTCCTCTTTCTATGCGAATGTATCCTTTAATAATCCTGTGGATAATACTATAATAATGACAGGAATATGAAAACCCTGATAAAGAAGAATATTCTTTCACTTTAAAAACATTATATACACTTCACAGAAAGCCCCAAAGATCATTTTTAGCCGAAAAAGTGTTGAAACACTGCAAGCAGTTGACAACTACTTTGACTACACCATTGACAATTGCAACCATATTGACGTCACAGTAAAAATAACATTTTTAAGATTTGTTTAATTTTTATTGAAATTTAAAAAAAAGTAATTTGACTGAATCTTAAATAATGTAAATTTTGCTCATTTTCAAAAGATTCTAGCTCAAACCAAAGTTATACATTTTTATTTCAAGTTTTTATTAGCATTGAATACCAAAAACGATGCATAGCAAAAAAATGACCGTGTCTAGTTTTACCGAAATTCGGTGAACGTAGAAGGAATAGCTTATTAAATGATAAATTTAGCCATTTAATGAAAAATAAACAATTTTCCTTGAATTTAAAGCAGATAATTTCTTGTAATTTGTATCAATAATTATTATTTAATTACTGTAAATGATTTTCCATGATTTTTTTGATTTAATGATTACAGGCCTCAGACTCGATTTAGAATGTATCTCTTCTGGCTAAAAATTGTATTACTTGGCTCAAAATTTAATTACTTTGTTGAAAATGTAACAATTTGGTTAAGAAGTCATACTTCCTAGTTGAAAATTCAACTTTTTTTCTTTTTTGACTAAAAAATTTTGTTTGTTTGAGAATTCATCTCTTTCTGTAGAAGTTTCACCTTATTTGGTTAAAAATGGAAGTATCTCGATAAAAGTTAATCCGGTTTGGTTGAAAATTAATTTTTTTTTTTGAAAATCCAACTGTTTTGTAGCAAAATTGTATTTTCGGCTCGAAAATAAAAAAATTTGGTAGAAATTTAATTAGTTAGTTGAAAATTGATCTATTGATTCAAATGTTTGGTTGAAAAATAATCTTTTTTAGTTGAGGATTCAAGTATTTTGTTGAAAGTTCGTTTCTGTTGGTTGTATCCAAACGTTTTTAATTTTAAATTAAAATATACTTTTGGTATATCAACTATTACATTTTGCATTAAGAATTCATCTTTTTCGGTTGAAAATTCTACCACAAGGTTGAAAGTAGAACTGCTTTCTTAAAGTTAATTTTTTATTCAAGATTCATTATTTTAGTTGAAAATTTGTTTGTTTTTTTGGTTAAAAATTAATTTTTTTTAACAAAAAATGATCTATTTTGGTAGATAATCCAACTATTTGAAACAAAATTAAACTGTTTTTGTAGGGAATTCGTTTTTGTATTGAAAATTAAAACTCTCCTTAATAAAAATTTAACTTCACTTTTTTTGTTTAATAATTGATATTTTTAGTTTATAAATTTCACTATTTAGTTTAAAAAATTTAGAAACTAGCATCACATCCAGTATTTAAGCTATTTAATTGAAAAATGATGTAATTTATTGAAAATTCGTGTTTTTGACCAAAAAAAAATCTTCTTGGTTGAAAATTCAACTATTTGGTTGAAAATGCATCTTTTTTTTGGTAGAAAATAACCTTTTTCATTGAAAATTCATGTTTTCGTGTTGGAAATTCCACTGTATTGTAGAAAATTCTTCTTTTATACATGAAAATTTAACACTTTGGTGCAACATTAAACTGTTTTGTAGAAAATTCGTTTTTTTAATGAAAATAAATTTTCTTGGATCACAATTTAACTAAACAATTTTTGGTTGAAACTTGATGTTTTGTAGATTAGAAATTCCACTATTCAGATAAAAAAATTAGAAATCAGCATGACATCCATTTTTCAAACTATTTAGTTGAAAATTTATGTAATTTGTTAAAAATTCGTCTTTTTTGGAAGAAAAGTAATATTCTTGGTTGAAAATTCAACTATTTGGTTAAAAAATTATATATGTTGTTGAAAATTCGTCATTGTGGTTGTTTGACCTGTTTTTTTTTAATTGTATATATTAGATTCTAATGTTATGGCCTTTATCTGTTACAGTTTGGCCTTTTCCGTGACTTTATTCTGCTCGGAAGCCTGCCTGGTAATAATAGTCCTAATGGTCAGAAGATCCAAAGCCATCGGTGGTGAATTAGGTGGCCCAATGACACCAAAAATTATCACTTCCATGTTCCTGTTTTCCTTATGGCTGTTCTACCTCGTGATGTCTACTCTCGAGGCCTACGGCTTTATCAAGGGCTTCTAAAGCGCCGCATAAATCTAAAAAAGGCCTACCACCACCAATTTCTATGCATAAAATGTTGTTTTTTTTTGCGGCAAAGTATTTGCTCAAGGAAATTTTTGTTCAGTAAGTATTCTTCATTTCAATACAAAATTCTTCCTGTGGCAAATGAAGGATGGCACGCATTAAGTGACGATAGAACATTTTTAGGAATCTTTTTATCATTTTTAAAACACTATAGAAGTATCCCCTTTTTTATTACTATCACTCTATATAATTTTATTTTTTCCTATACTAATGTGCCATAAGGTATACAAAATACCAAAAAGGAAAGTGAATTTAATATTTTGATTAGATTAAAAATCAGATGGGAATTATTATTGTTAATAGCATTATTGCAAATTATTATTATTGTAAAAAATTATATATTTGAAAGTATAGATATTTAAAGGAATTATTTTATTTGCCCTTCTCATTGATCATATGCATTTAAAAACATATATTTGGCCTTTATGAAAGTAAAAAAAAATGGTTTTTTTGGAAAAAGGCATATTTTTTCATTTTTTCATTCTAAAAGGAAGCTTAGGTTTTCCCATTTAAAAGCCTTTATGTAAAAAGTGGAATTTTTATATTATATTTATGAGAATAAGCGATGAATGGTTTTTGAGAATATACCATCTGTTTTAGCAATTTTTATCTCTTGAGATTCGGAAGTAAAATTTTTGTATAAATAACATTTCTATTTTATTGACGATAACAAGTTTTAAGTGCTCTGGTATACACAATGACGCCTTCGCATCCACTGCGATTTTCTGAACGATTATTTTTTCCATCAAAAAAGTAATTTTACTTTTTAATCTCACGGTAATTATTATTTATTATAATACCATTAAGCCAAGTCTCTTTCAGTTTAAGCGTAACTCGTTCGCTTCTGGCCTCGTTATTCCACCGGGGATCAAGGCATTTATATGGTAAGGGTAAGTAAGGGATGTGTAGGAGGGGGAATGGATTTTAGGTCAATCTAGAATTCACGTCTTGCTTATTCAAAGAATGCACTAGTTCCACAACACTGCTCGTCGCTGATCGATCTCTCAAGTAAATATTAGAGGAAAAATCCATCGCATATTTTTGTGAATAAAAAAATAAAAAAATAAATGTTCAACCTCAAAGCTCTTATAGGGGAAAATCCAAGCTTTCTTTTGAGATAAAAGAATATGCCTTTCTCGAAAAAGGTGATTTTTCTTTAAATTTTATTTTTGAAGGCCAAATATTTGTTTTCAAAAAATACTTTTAATCAGTGGAAAGGGCATGATAAATTCTATCGGAACTGTATTGGAAGAAATTTTATTTGGTCAGATGTTGATGTGTAGGAGTAAACTTTTTCCACCAAAAGTTCTTGATACCATCTGGTCTAGCAGCTTGCCCCTCAGTGCTTTCTTTATCTCTTCGGTAGTGATTTTTGGACATTCCACCCCAGATTTTATGAGGTTGCAGAGCTCCTTGAAGCAGATGATGTTCTCAGTACACTGAAACCTGGATTTAAGAAACCTGGGCTTACGACGTTCCTAGAATTTCAGTCATCGGCATTTTGGTGATGCGGAGACCGCGGGAGCGAAAGATAAGCGGTGCTCAGTCATGCGTGACCAACAGCAGCCAGTCAAGTTGCGCCAGTTGTTAACATGCGTTCAAATCCAACATAAATGGTTCACACGGCCCTGAAAATTTAAGTTTGGATCCCCTGGATTTATGATCAAGGCCACTGCAAGCCATGCCCGAAACCGTAGTTAAATCCAGGATACAGTGTATCTTCATTCAATGGGTGTTGAACTTTGTAAATCTCCCCCCAAAAAATCTCAACCTCCTCGGACTTGGGCGGATTTTTGACAGAAACAGGGAGGTCGCTAAAGATAACACTCGTATTTTGTCAATAATTTTCTGCTTGATTGTCAGCAGCCTTGGCCTGTTCAGTGTGTGATGGTGGATCGTGAGTTCGTGAGCGAACTTTCGGAATCTTTCCGTAAACGATCTACCAGATATTATGTAGTCAATCACACACTGAATACGGGACACATTCTGCCTTGCCCAGCCTATCTTCTTGTTCAGTTGATGCAAGCGCCTTTTAGTCTTTTGATCTTTCATGGGGTTTACCCTTCGATATGAATGAGCCAAAGCTCTCACCGCATTATAAACTGAACAAGTGGTGATCTAGTGTCTATTAGGAGGCTTGTGGCTTAGGAGAAACCTGAATGTTATTGTTCCTTCTTGTCCTGAAATCAACGGAATGCCAGCTTTACGCGGTTGATCTTAATGTCGCTTCCTCTCCTTCGTCTGCAGTCTGCGTCTTCTTGCAACGGTTAGGGTAGCATTTCGCGTACGTATCCTGCTGGCAAGATGTTCTTGGTTTTCTCTATAATTCAAGGAAAGCACTACACTCAACTCCCGATGTAAGAGCCCCGTTTTGCGATAAGCCTAGAAAGAGGGCCACACTCTCAGCGCGTTAGTTGCATCAGGTTGCGTCATGCTTCCAAATCCAACAGCAGTAATTCATGCGGCCCTGTCTGTATACGTTTGGATTTCCCCGATTTAGGATCAAGACGAAGGCAGGCCATGCCCGAAACCGATCTTATATCGAGAGTTGACTGCAGTTAACTCAATGACCGCGATGATAGTATACTTATCCTCGTACTTATCCTTATCTTCTCAACAATTTAAAGAAATTGAAATCTTTTAGATTTTCTAATAAACTTATTTTTCGAGTTATCAAAGTATATAGTTCAATCCAAATAAAATTAATATTTTTATAGATTTTGAATTTTTCTAGTGTAAAAATAAAACAGTAAAATAGTAGTATTTGATTTTTATTTAGGCACTGTGTAGTAGAGTATCCTAAAAAACTAAATGTTTTTTTTTTTGGATAACGCACTCCCTAAACTTGCTTCATTTAGTGAAAAAATAAATGCAAATTTTTCTTTCCATTTTAAAATAATTTTAAACCGTGGTCATGTGACCTTAAACTGTCCCAAAATTATCAAAAAGATAACTAATTGTTAATTTTCGTAAATACAAAATTTTTTGCCAAATAATCCAACTGAGGGTACCATACTTTCAGAAAAAACTTGAACTCAATTAGACCAATAATTCGCGTCGAAAAATAGCCTTTACAGGGAGGTTTAAATATTGTATTTGGAATTCTGAATATTTTATACGCCATTCTTTGGATTTTTTGGTACTTAAAGGACTTAACAAAATAATAAATAAATATAATATTTGAAATAGTTTAAAGCCTCAATACCACGGTTTAAAATTATTTCAAAAAGGAAAAAAAATATGCATTTATTTTTGTTACAAAAACCAGAAAGTTTATGGGGTGCATCATCAAAAAAAAACATTGAGTTTTTTT
>CAKNWT010299741.1:0-15597 GCA_932066315.1 Andricus coriarius | reverse complement strand
TGCTCACACAGCACCCTTATCAAGGTAAGAAAAATTAGAACAGATGGGAACAGCAACGAAAATACAATGCTATCTCCTGGACACCTGAGAACTAAGTGTGGGTCAAAAGGCAAATCCGTTATAAACAAACAAGAAATAAGAGAAAGTCAAGACTCATGAAGTGATAGGGGAATGAAACGTTGTGCGCTTATTTTAAGGTCAAATGCAACCATTTCCAATAATAAAAGTTTAGGCAAGTTATAAAAGTTATAGCATTTTTCAGTAGTTCCAGTAAAAGATGCTGAGAATTACACTGACTTTTCATTGTTTTCTACGTTTATACCAATGAACAATTATTTTTGTGTTTGAAGCACGAGACCTAAAATTGTATGGTGCTAAGTGGTTCCATTTGGTGTCAAAAGAAGTCCAAAACAGTTTCAACCTCCTACCACTCTAGGATCACCTCCAAAATTAACCCCTAAACTTGAAAAAATAAAAGATGCTGTAACTTCAGTACCTACAATTTTATTGTTTTAAACGGAACCATTTAATGTCCAAAGAAGTTCAAAACAGTTTTATTCACCAAAACCTTCTAGGATCTCCCCTAAAATCAACATTTCCCTTTCATTTCCCTACCACATTAGGAGCATACGCCAAATCAACGCTATTCCTAGGGTTTTATTTGGGGTATGATCCTGGCATCGTAGGGAGGTGAAACTTTTTTTGTGGTCTTTTGACAACATATGGAACCATTTACAACAATAAAATTTTAGGTCTCGAAGTTTGGCGATTTGTAAGGATTCGGGCTTGATTTTAAGGGTGAGCATAGTGGGTTAGGTGGATGAAAATGTGTTGGGCTTCTTTGGATCTAATGGAATCATTTAAAACAATAACACTTTAGGTCACAAAGATTAGGGATTTTTAATGATTTTTGTGTGCTTAGGGGTTGATTTTGAGGGTGAACCTAGAAGGTTAGGTGAATGAAACTCGTTTGGGCTTCCGTGGACATTAAACGAAACCATTTAATGCAAGAAAATTTTAGGTCTGAAAGCTTGGGGTTTTCTAATGATTTTTTTTGTCCTTAGGGGTTGATTTTGAAAGTGAACCTAAAGGGTTAGGTAAATGAAACTATTTTGGGCTTCTTTAGACATTAAATGGAACCATTTAGAACAATAAAATTTAGGCCTAAAAGTTGGGGGATTTTTAATGATTTTTTGTGTGTCTAGGTGATGATTTTGGGGGTTTCCTAGTGTGGTAGAGGGTTGAAACTGTTTGGACTTCTTTTGACACGAAATGGAATCATTTAGCACAAGAAAATTGTAAGTCAGGTGCTTTTAAACAAAAATTCAGTGTCATGATTTTCCACTGATTACAATCGTTCAAAAAGAGTCGCTAATTATGAGAATCAGCGAAAACTGAATGCGATTCAGTGAAATTTATATTTACATTGAAGTTGAGAATTTAAAAATAAAATTATTTTCCTTCAAAATTCACTTACATTTAGGTTTCATTCCAAAATGTGGGGTCCTATTAATTGACGGCCAACCAGTCCGGCCCACACTTAAACTTTAAATTTTTTTTGGAAACCTCTTTCCCGGAAAACGTAAGGATTTTCTGTGTCCCAGTAGTGTTCGTTGTGCACATTGAAACATCCTGCCCCCGTGAATAAGGATTCGACGGTCCACAACACGTAAGGCAATAAGTCCAGGTTTCGACGAATCCAATAACCATATCTTCGCCTCAGGGCAAAATCACCTGGCAAAAGTTGCTGCACCTTGTTTTAGTGATAAGGGTGATTTCCGTGATCGAATAAAATTTTATCTACTGAGATTTTGCACAAATTTAAATGCCAACGAGCTCAACGAACAGTCGTATTCGGATCCCTTGACAAATGATTAAGAACTCGTTGCTCATTCACGATATTTCGTGGGTGGTCACCAACATATCGGTGGTGATTAACGAGGCATTACAATGTGAACGCAAAAAAAAAATATTTTCAATCATTTTTTTCTCGGGAACTATTGTATATAATTGAACGAATTTTTTTTCTCTTAAAGTGAAAAAAAGTTTTCTGCTGGTGCAGGTGATTTTGGCTCTCCTGGTGATCTGAAACAGAAAATCGAAGAAGTTTATTAATCTCTGTCATCGCCCCTATGGTACGAACCTCTACTTTTTTATTTAATCGAAAATTAACAAAATGGCCATGATAGTGCTGAATATCGTATTAAAATATGAAGTCGATACGCCCGGCCATTTTCGAGAAATCACCTGCGCCAGGTGCAGACATGTCGTTTTGAGAAAAACGCGTTTAAAGTATTTCAGCATGAAAAGTCATAGAAAACATACCCTTTTGGCTAATCAGCAGCTCTAGCCTCTCCCCTGGCGATTCGAGCGGATTTTGAGGTAAACGAGCTGCGTCGGTACGTCTAATAATAGCAAATCCAAGCACGTTTATTAGAATGTTACAATTCTTAGCAAGTACTACCTGGAGCCAAGCTTGTACCATTTTTCTTTTGCAAGTGGTACCAGTGAGGCCAAGGGTAAGTAAATTTTAAAATCTTGACCCTTGCTTATCGTATTCTTATTACCTTTTTAATCTTCCCCTTTTCGTGTTCTATTATTTCGGCGGCAAAAATGAAAGTTTTGCTTGAGTTTAATCAATGTCATCAAGAAAGAAAAAATGCTGAAAGAAACGAAAGCGAATCAGATGGGAAAGAATTTTTACCTGATTGCTATTCCAGAACTTTTATATGGTGTGATCAAAGTTACTTTAACTTCGATTTTGAATAGTGCAGGTGATTTTATAATGTATTTTTGTTTAAAAGAGCGATACATTTATGTATAATGATAAAGGAACAAAAACCGCCAATAATAGTCGACCCAAATTTCATACAGGTAACAAAATTCATTGCAACTTGTGTATATTTATATATAAAAAGGTTAAACAACCATCGCAGGGTCCCAATAGGAGCAACTACAATCTATGAAAATGACACCGGCTCCCAGTAGAAGCGAGGTAATTCAAGAAAGTTATATGCTCTTTTGTTCTTCACATCGTGATGAAAATCATGTAAGCTTTATAAAACTGACTTTGAAATATCTATATCGCAAGAAACTTTTTGTTGAATCAACTAAATTTTAGTTGAAACAACTAAAACTCTACTTTCGTTGAATTAATAAAGTATTCTTAAGGCTTCACAATTGCTATCAAGATAAGCAACATTTTATTAAGACAAAACAATTCTGGCTTCTCTGGCAAAAGATTGATTTGTTGTCTCAACCAAATATTTTTATCAAGTTAGTTTGTTAAATAAAGCTTCTAAATTCAAATAAAATAAATACACGTATTAAGTTCACGGGAGCCAGGACAAGTCACAGCGAATAATTCATCCAGGGGCAAGTCTTTCCGGAAAAATTCATTACAGGACACGACATCCCAATAGACTACTCTTCCCGGGAGAAAACTTCAAAAAGAAATGCCCTCCCGGGAAAGCTCCTCCCACGAATAAAAGGTTAAAGTCTACCTTTGAAAGGCAAACTGGGACATCTCTTCCCAAAGGACAAGGCTTCTTTGGACATCCCTTTTCATTCAGACGCTCGGACTCGGGTAATATTGTGTAAATCTTCACAGGAAATCATTTCCCACCTCCAAAAAAATATGTGATGCTTCGAGGAACTATTGGACAAGTCTTCCCGGGACATGTCTTCCCATAATATCACTTCCCACTTTCAACAAAACCTAACATGCGTTTAGGCACCATTGGACAGGTCATCCCGGGACACGTCTTGTCAGGACAAATCTTTCCAGAAAAATTAATTCTCACTTTCAAAAACATATGAGATGCTTAGAGACACCATTCAACAGGTTTTTCCGGGACATGTCTTACCGGGACATATCGTACCGGGACAAGTTTTCCCAGGAAATCACTTCCCACTTTAAAAAAAGTATTTGCTTTGAGGCACCATTGGACAAGTCTTCCCGGGACATCTCCTCTTAGGAAATCACTTCCCACACTAAAAAAAATGAAACGCTTCAAGGCACGTTTGGACAGGTCTTTCCGTGAAATATCTTCCCAGAACAAGTCTTCCCACAAAACGAATTCCTAATTCCAAAAACTATAAGATGCTTCGAGGCACCTCTCTAGAGGTCTTCCTAGGACATGTCTTCCAAGTAAATTACTTTCCAGTTCCAAAAAATATATAAGATGTTTCGAGGCACCATTGGACAATTCTTTCCGGGATACGTCTTCCCAGAAAATTACTTACCACAGTAAATAAAATATGAGATGCTTCAAGGCACCTTTGGACAGGTCGTCTCAGGAAATGTCTTTGTTCCCCGGATAAGTCTTCCCAGGAAATAATTTCTCACCTTGAAAGAATAGGAGTTGCTGCAAGACAGCATTGGACAGAAAACATCAAAGCATCTCATATTTTTTGAAAGTGGAAAGTGATTTCCTGGGAAGACTTTTCCCGGGAAGACCTGTGCAAAAGTGCCTCAAATCATCTCATATTGTTTCGGAAGTGGGAAGTGAATTTCTGGGAAGAATTGCACTAGCAAGTAATGGCCCGGAAGGCCTGTCCAATGACAATACAGGCTTGTCCCATTTTTTTCCTTAAAATGGAACCAGTAGGGTGAAGATAAATATAGGTTTTACAATTTCTGTTCCCGTTCTCATTATTTGACTTGAATCAGCGTTACCAAAGCTAAAAAAAGCATTGAGATTTTGATCCAGGCTGGTCCCGGCTTTCCCTTAGAATGGCAAATAAATGGCCGAGAGAAATCACTCAAGAGAAGGTAAATAATCTCTTTCACGGCTTAGCTTTGCCAAAGGACGGGACAGAATATATGGTGTCATGGTTACAACACAATGCTTCAGATGCAAGTGCAGGAAAAGCGTCCTATTATCGAAAACGCGAAAAAAAATATCGACAAGATTTTTCTCAAATTGTAGAACAATCATCGCATACAAATCATTAATTTAATATTAGGTAGGCAAAGTCTGACCGATAAAGTAAATCTCATAGACCAGTTCTTATCATTCAATTTATTAAATTAAATTAAATTAATCGAAAAAAATTAAATCCAACGTCACTATTGTATTTTAAACCAAAATAGATAAATATTGAAACCGTAAAGACAAGTTTGCAACTAATACAGATTCTTCAGTCAAGAAAGAAAAATTTTTAATCAAGTTGTAAAACGTTCAAGCCAAGAGGACGACTTTTTGCAGAAGAGTTGAATATCAAACTCAGAAATATGAATTTTTATTAATTTTTTTTTTAATTCAGGCAATTCAGAATATTCCAGAAATTCAGAGAAATCGAGAATTTAAGAGAATTCAGGGAACTCAAGGATCTTCGAAAATTCAGAAAATTCAAGGATTTCATGGAATTCAGAGTGATGTCGGATTTTAGCGAATTCAAGAAATTCAGAGATTTTCACAAATTCAGAGAATGCAAGTACTTCAGGTGATTCAGGGAATTCAGAGAATGCAGGGAATTCAGAGAATGCAGGTATTTCAGGGAATTCAGGGAATTCATAGAATTCAGGGAATCCATAGAATTCAGGAAATTCATAGAATTCAGGGAATTCATAGAATTCAGGGAATTCATAGAATTGAATAAATTTAGAAAATTCAAGGAAGTCAGAGAATTCCGAAAAATCAGAGAATTTCAGGAATTTAGAGAATGAGAAAATGAGCTGAAAAAAGAGATTGGCAAGAGAGCCTCTTGGAGTACTTGACCATGTATAATAGCAAACCAAATGCTGTGACTGGAAGAAACATCGTCAGAATTGGTCTTTAGAAGTCAGTTCGTGACAAAATCTCTATTGTTGGTGATGTTAGTAAAAAAAAGGAGGATATGAAAGTCAGAGATAGAGACCAGGAAAAGAAAGGAAGAAGAAAAGAATATACAAATCCGAAAAAGAAAATGAGTCTATGTTTCGTTTATCGTAAGAATCTAAAATAAATTACTGGCATCATAACAGTGTGTCTTTTATTTGAAAAAAACATTAAAATACGTTGCAGGGTATACCGCAAAGGGCAGTCTACTCAATCCGGATAGTTGTAAATTGAAATGGGCAGTTCTAAAAGTCAAAGCTAATATTTGTATATGCTTGTTCGCTCAGTTTCTTATTTTATATTATTTTCTGAAGTATTACAGTTTTTCCAAAATTTATAAAATTAACGATTATTGGTATTAATTTCCGAATAAGCGCATAAATTATTGACAGAAGTGCTCAAGGAATAATTATGAGAAAAGTATTAGGTTCATAAAATTTAGAAAGCAAAGACCTTTTTTTTAGGTGTACTGTCATGTTGGGCAGTTCTAAATTTTGCTTAGGATATAACCTGGTGCATTGGCGAGCCAAGTTAGAGGCAAATGAGCAAACACTACAATTATCAATGTTTCAAAGAAATTTTCAATTATCTGAAACGCCCTAATGTGCCTTAGATGATAAATAAATTATAAATATAAACCGTTCTTTGTGTTGTATGGGTAATAAATCTAGTAGATATGACAAATTCTACGGAGATCAGCAATCCTCCTCTTTCTTTTCTACTTTAAATGAGTGGCACAGCTGAATAATCTGATAATTATTCTAATTAGACATAGTTCTGTTTCCGATTTCTATAATTTTGATCTTGAAAATCTCGATACTTGCTCAGTAAGAAAAATTGGGCTTATTCAAATATGTATGCATATTTGGAAGGGCTCTCAAAAGTATGAAAACTTACGAGTGGGTTCTGGGAGTGAACATTTTCTTTTTGTTTTGCCTAGATAATTGTTATTCTTCATCCCAATTTATAGAAATTCATAATTAAAAAAAAACTATTAAAAGGTAAGACTGGGTTTTAGGGTTATGAATGCTTCTAATTTTTTCATAGAAAATGGAGTCTTTCCCTACAAGAACAACTTTAGTTGGCAATAGTGGAAGTGGACAAAATTTCAAAAGAAAATTTTTAATATTTTAAGCTGTTATGATTAAATTCGACAGGATTATAAATGTTTTTTTACCGAATAATATCATGTCTCGTTAAAATAAGGCAACCTATTAAAAGTTTAATAATTCCGGGTTTTTATAAGCAATGACGTCCCGAGTAAAAATAATTCGTCTTGGCTAAGATATAGCCAAGACCGTTCTGTAAGTCTTCGTCTTCCAGTCGAAATTACGGACACCGACAGAAAAAGGCTCCCAAGACCTCCGAGGGTCATCACTAATCCACTTTGAATTTTACAGAATGTTTATATTACTTATCTTTAAGGTATTTCTTTTTCATGTATTATTAATTTTGTTTAACTGCAATAATTATGTTCTTTGGATGGCAAATCTGAAAATGTTATCCATTTTTCCCTATCGCCAAAAGTTCACTAGATACTTGTAGAAAAATACAGTTTTAATCTTTTTACGGAATTTTCACATGCCTGTAGTTCTTGAGACTGACAGGTTCCGAATTTTTAATTAGCAAATCATTTATAACAAAATTACCAGTTTTATCGGTTGTAAAATTTTTATCCTTAGAAGATGTCAACTGGTGGGGCCACAGTTTGTAGAGGTCAGAGAATAATGGGCAATAAAATTCAAAAATAAAAACTTGTGCAATTTTGACCATGGGAAATATTAAAAATATAAATTGGTAATATAATTTTCTGCAGACAAAATTCTGTTTATTTTTCAAGACTTAAACTTCTCTTATTAATACAAGTCCACCTCGCCTGTTCTTCAGACTTACAATATAACCTCTTTTCATAAGACAAGTCCACTTTAAGTTGTCTTCAAAACCCGTCGTAAACCTTAGTCATAAACTCAAGACTTACACCTCCGAATTTTAAGTTTCGCCCCTGGCTGCCAGCGAGACATAGCCGTCTTGGAGATGAACTCAAGACGAACCTCAGGACGAAATATGTTTACTCGGGGTGGAGAAAGTTTTAAGTCGTTTTTGCGAAAGACACTTATTAGAGACTATTATTATTACATTTTTTCAAGAAAATGGAATATTTTACGCTTAGATGATACAGAAAAGTAATAAATAGCAAAATTACTGTTTTATTGTTAGTAGCCCGGGCCCCCATGCAGTGCCCAATAAAATTACAGGTACACTGGGCCGTAATTTACCGGGGGTTTCGGGCTTATCCTCAATGGCCTTTACAGTAAATCGGGGTTCTCTGAACTGTTCTTCTTCTCCTTCTTGCTTAAGGCTTCTTATAGTGCCCAACCGTAAACTGTGCAACTCCGCTCTCTCGCCTCCTTGGACCATCTCATCACCGAATGCAACATTATATCAGGTTCTGGTAAATCGCGGTCCCAGTATAAATGTAATTTGAGATTGCTCAGAATTATTAAAGGCAGATTTTAAAAATATGAAAATGATGTTTAAAATTTTCTTAAATCATAAAAATAATTTATTTAAACAAATTCTCCAGAGAATCAGTTTCTTATTTTCTGCCCATGGGCATTAATAAATTGAAAAATTGTTTTTTTTTAAATAAATTGTTTTGTTTATACAAATTTTAAACGTAATTTTGGTGTTCTTTAAATCTATCTTTATTAAATCTGATCAACAGTGATATACAAACAGCACACATAAAAAATACACTTGAAATTTAAAACATGAGTGTCTCAAGAAGTTTGTTTTAATTGTACTACTTTCTATTCAGACGAAAAAGATAATTTATTGCATCTCCAACTATATTGTGAAACTTGTTCGTAAGTATGCTACGTCACAATCCTCAAACATGTGTATCATTTATTGCTTGAAAATGAATAAAATATGATTATATAAACACTTCATCAATTTTACTTTATTTGATTCAGTTTAAAAATAAACTCACTGAAACACCACTAAATTACATCACACACAAAAGCACACATGACCTACTTTCAGTCGTTCGCTCCACTTCCACCATTTTACATCGAAAAAAGTTGTCAAGAAGAGATCCTCAATTGATTAGTAACCGAAACAGTTTGCCAATATTTCAGTTCTTTATCGTTGTTTCCATCCAGAAAAAATGAAGATCGTCATTCTACTCTTTACCTGCATAGTTTTTCTTGATATTGCGAGTAAGTTTTATGTCTTAATAATAATCCTTAGTGATAATTTTTTTATTTGTTTTGATAAAGCCTTTCATGAGTTGTTATGGTTGTTCTAGATCCAGTATAAAATAATAAGGAATTTACCTTACGCATTTTCTTCATAATAGATTTATGTAAAGCAATAAAATTATCAGTGTTTCTTACTAACCTATAACTATAGAAAAGAAACATCTGATTAGACTTTCAAAAATAAACTTTGAAATAATAATGAATATATGAGTATATTCAAAGCAAATGGGTAAAGATATTATCTAATCATTATTTGTGTTTACTTAAGGCTTTTTGAAAAATGTATACTCCTTTGTTCAACCAGTTATATTCTTTTAATCTCGATTTTAATTAACGACATAACTCCGTAGCAAAAAAAATCACGAAATTCTTATCACACTAACCCCTGATTTTAATTTTTTTATATCACCATTAAAAGTTACCAATTAAAAGTAATTATATAAATTTTATTAAATCAGCTAAAACACATTATCAGACAATATAGTATCCCCACCATTTCAAGAAAAAAACTCAAAAGAAAAAGTTCGTACTTTCGCCAATTTGGAACAGCTTACTTATATTTTTATAAGTCACTTATTTTTTATTTGTTTTGCACTTATCTTCATGAAAAACAAATGAGAAACAAGTGACTTCTAAAAATGCAAGTGGGCTGTTATTGAATCGAACCGCTCAATTTTTTACAAGTCTCTCAGTTTTGGATATAAATATTATATAAAGCAATAACTATTAACAGATAGGACTTTTTAAGAATAACGAACGGTTCATTCTATAGATTCTATAACAAAAAAAACAACAAATAATTTCTTTTTCGAACATAATTTTTTGTTTATCATAGTAACACCGTTTATGAGGGGAGATTGCCCATCAGTGAGTAGAGTGAATTTCAAAAAATCTGCCAAATTCACTGAACTTTTTCTGACATAACAAATTGTTGTAATACCTAACATCAACTGTTATTCAGTGAGTTGCGCCTTTTAAAAGACTGTTTAGTAGTTCCAGAACCCCATTTTCTTTTGCATGTTATTAACAAACTCATTGTTCAAGAAATTGTAGGAAGACAAATTCAGAACATTCGAGTTATGACATAATAATATAAAATAATACTTATTCTTGCTTAATGTTTGCAATTTAGTAATTAAAATTTTAAATTGACAATAAATTGTTATTTTATTATAACTTTTAAAAATTTATTATATTCATGATAAATTATACTACAAACACATCACGTTTTAAATACCTAAATTTTATCTTCTATATGTGTTTTTTATCACAAAATAAATAAAATACTATTGTAGTATATAATATATATTAAGATATTAAAAAAGTCAAATAATATGGAATTGTTTACTTTCGTGATATTTTTATCAGTAGGGCAATCCACATACAACGTGGGCAGTTTTGTGTGTGGGGGGAGGGGTGTCTGACAAAATTCGACGATTATCTACCGTGTATTATGAAGGTTGTTTTCAAGAAAAACCTAATTTTTAGCCAATGTACAGCTCCTTTTAACTTTGTAGTATTTTAATACTAAGAATATCAATATTTTTATTAAATATGAAATAAGTCCACGCGGACAGCGGTGAGGGGGGGGGGGCACGGAAAACCCACGTTTGGGGGGAGGAGGTGGTCAAAAAGTGTTAAAAAATTAACCGCATGGTGTATGGACGGCCCCGAATCATTATACATATTTCCACTTCTTTCAATTATTATGGATGTTGGTTATAAAAATCATGAAATATCGGAAGCGTTCAAATAGAAGATAATTTTGTTTCATCGGGCTGCTAAAACAAATCTAAATCTGAATATCCCCGCTGCGTGACAATGTAATTCCTTATTATTTTAATATTTATTGCCTATTTTAAATTGTTCTTGATTAGCCATAATTCATGTATAAAACGACAAATCTTGGCGGTAGACTACTCGATAATTCACCTGACCTGTATATGTGGACCACAAAAGAGTGCAATAAAGGACATTCTTATTAGAAAATTTCTTCGCAAGGTATCGTGCCGTCAGGCTTCAGACCGACAGTTAGACAGACTTAAATTTTTGATTTTCTTATGGCTAATTCAGAGTTTGAAACGAAATACATTATATCTATATAATTTAGCCGTTAAAGACGATTTTGTAGACCCCTCTGAAAGTAATAATTTTATCACTGGACTATATATCGTCCTGAATGAAATTTGCAGTAAAAAATCCTTCGAACGTTATCGCGTCGTCAATTTGCAGATAGACAGACATAAATATTTGTAAAAATTGTTTTTTCAAAGATTCACTGTGTCTCAAAACGTCGAGAATTTAAGAAAGCTAGATAGGTCCAAACTCACATGAATCTAATACCTTCCAGCATAAATGGTATAAATGTAAATATCTTGCTCGACCCGTTGTTTCCAATCCAGTGTTGAACAAATTACGTAGGTAGGTAGACAGTGTGTACTTGAAACATTTACAATAATTTTTGCGGGCATAGAAACAATTTAAAAAAATTTCAGAATTGAAAAACTTGTTCCTGTCCCCTTCGTTGTATCTAAAAGTGATATAAAGAAAATTTGAAAAATCACAGGTGATCTTGATAGAGAACACAACTTTTCCACATATGCCAAAGCCAGATCTAAAAAAATAATTATTTAACTCTGCCGAATTGCGGGTGTCGCTCTATTAATGATCACCTAAATTGTAAAAACAGTGTCAAAACTCAGGAGCAGCATACAGGCTCAAAATTAAACGAAAAAAAATGGCCAACCATCTTCTAGCGGCAAGGTTCGCAAATTATAAGCTAATTGAATTTTATAATTTCTCAAGCAAACTTAATAAATATTCATTTGATTCTTACAAAATTAGGTTCAATGAGAAGAAGACCCAAACCATTAAGCCGAGGACGCTTCCGTGTACCAAGCAGTCCACAATGCCCGATACCAAGCAGTCCACAGTCCCGAATACCAAGCAGTCCACAGCCCCGAATACCACACAATCCACAATGCCTAGTACCAAGCAGTCCTCCAAGCAATTCACCAGGCAGTCCACCACTCCCATCACCAAGCAGCGATACAAGCGTAAATTCACCATGCGAAGCAAGCCTGCCTGCTTGTTTTCCTTCAAATACAAAAATTTATATACAGAAGCCAGACGGGGAAGTTTATTCTGGACCCCTGACGTACTTGCAGGGCCATCCAATTCCTCCCTGGGTTTTGAATCCAAATGAAGTAACGGATGTAGTAGAAAACGTTTATGTACAACTGCTTGATGGCAATGGTTTAATTTCAAATATCCATGTTCACGAGCATCGTATTAATATGAATGATCAAATGTATGAAGAACATCAATGTTTTATATCATATGGAGATGGCCATATTTTAGTAGCAGTTCTTCGGAAATACGATAATAATCCCCGTCGACGAATTCCTTTTGGCCCGATCGTTATGGTACGAATGCCACTCGAAAATACGCGTTATCTAGGAGTGATATATGATTTCCAAGGCCGACGTCCTAGCTGGATAGAGTGAATAAAATGGATACTAAGAACTAGAGTATAAGAATTTTGATTTTTTTCTTTAATATACGATAACATGTAATATTTATTTTTGTCCTTCTACGACAAAAACGTTTGTTTTAATTCAAAAGTTCTTATTACGTTAGTAGATAAATATTATTAGCATCTTTGAAAACAATACATATGTAAAAATTTAATTTTCCTTGGTGTTAGGCTCCCACGAAATTTTTAGATTAAATAAAAGAATAATTTTAATATGAGAATTTGGTAATATTTCCGAATAAATACATATTGTCTGAAAAACTTGCTTTTATTTTAATCTACGACACGACATGCATATTATACATTTTTTCCGCTCTGATAATCTTTGAAAATCTGAAAATTAATTTTTGATTGTTTTTTTAGCTGTGCCAGAAATTCATGGGAAACGCCTTTTAGTACGAAATCATCTAAAATTAGGTTAAAAATGATGGTAATATTATAAAGTGTTATTCGCTTTTTATTAACATCGAAGTAAAAATTTGTCTAAATGAACTAAATTTCATTTTGTCAACAGAAATTGTTCAATAAAAGATTAACGATTACATTTTTTGAATTTAAAAAGGAGCTCCCAATTAGGGTATGCCTCACGTTGCATCTCAAAAAATCAGCGCAAGCGACAAATCTCGCATTTATAGTTTCCCAGAAAAGAGCATCGACTAGACGTACCGAAATTTCGAGACGACTGGTCAAACTTTTGAAAAATATTTGAATTCTTATGCCGAATTTCAGGACGATCAAACATTTATATTTTTTTATTGTTGATTAAATTGAAAAAACAAAACTTGCAGAATATATTTAAAGTAAAAATATTATGAATTTTTGTTTTTAAGGGTTTTTGAGGTCAGGGGTGGATTAATTAATATCTAGTGTGATGTCAAGTAGCAATCATTCAAATTCTAAAGCGCCTCCATGCTGTTTAAAAGCTGTATTCGGGTCATCAAAAATACCAAAGGTGGAATTTCGTTTGCGATAATGGCTGATTTTGTGAGGTTCTCAACAAAAGTAAATCAGTATTTGTTTACGATCAGATAACGGTTTACGCTGACTCCCTCAATTCATTCGTTTTCGTGAAATATGAAAAATCAGAATTGCGGATTCAATTTTTTGTTGACTGTTCAAACAACTTTTTATTGTTTAAATGTAATTTTTGACTGGAATAAAGCAGAAACATGTAGTTTTTTGCAAAATTTTCCACAAACTCTATAGAATTCTTCTGGCATATTTGAGTTACGTGAAATTATTGATTTAAATATAAAATCAATACGATAAATTTACTTTATTTGTGATTGTTTAAATAACTTTTGACTGTAGTAAGGCAGAAAAGTGCAGTTTTTTGCAAATTTTTCAACAAATTTCATTAGCTCCTTTGACGTTGACATTTTTTATCACTTAAAAATAATTTTCAAAACAATTTTTTTTTTTTTTCAAGAAAATATGAAAAAAGTGTTTTTCTGAGTAACTTGAACTATTAAGTTCAAATCAAAAATCAACATGTACAAGTAACTATAATTAGTTCATATCATTCAAAAAAAGTGAAAATTTTGCCTGTTTCGTCGAAAAATGTTTTAAAACTAGAGGAAATTAATAAAAAACCTATAGATATGTAATGAAAAGGGTCAAAACAAAAGTAGCTAATGAAATTTGTATACAAATTTGCAAAAAACTACACTTTTCTGCCTTATTTCACTAAAAAGTTACATTTCAGCAATGAAGAATTATTAAAACATTTAAGAATAAAGTAACTTAATTGTGTTTATTTTCGATTTAAACTAGTTAATTTTACTGAGAGAAGGTGTAAATTTGGGATATTTTGTAAAATGAAATTGTTTGAAAAATATAAATTATTTAAACAATTATGGATAAGTGGTAAAAATAAAAGACATACTAGAATTCTATGAAGTTTGTTGAAAAACTTTCAAGAAGCTACATGTTTCTGCCGTATTCCAGTCAAAAGTTAAATTTAAACAATAAAAAGTTGTGTAAGCAATCAACAAATTAAAACTTGCTAAACAGTTATGAACGAATAAACAAGTACAATAAACTTTTTAATTCGACAATTAAAAATTAACTGTGATAAAAATTACAATATACCGCAAAATACTTGATACTCGTTTGAAGGATAGTTTTTGGGGAATGCTGGAAGGGGTTGAGGGGGGTTAAAATAAAAAATCAATTCATGCGTCACATCTGAGAAAGTGATTTCGGTAAGTTCTTATAATGTGCACTCGTTTTATTTAAATTTACGCCTTCTAGTCCAGATTCGTAAAAATAAGTGTTTTCCCATGTATATTCAATGAGAAAATAAAGGGTGGGTTGTAACTCCTAAACGTAGTCTGATCTTAAAAAAATACGGATTTAATTTGTTTGTGAACCTCCCAAAATAAGCCAGTATACCAAAAGAAATTCTAACTTTAGTTTTTGTCGACCACTCTAATCTGTATGTTATATATATTTTTTAATGAGAAGTTTGTAGATGTAAGAATGGTGGACCGAAATTTTAAATTTTATTTTCTTAAGTGTGGCATCTTATTCAATATTAAGCCTAAAGTAGACTGATCTCTCGAGACTGTATCTAGTTTTCAACTAGAGTAATCTTCAGCAGAGTGGTTGCGTTATAAATCTGCTTTCGTTTTTAATAGTTCTAGCAGTATTTGTCGAGGTGACTTTGTAATTTAAAAGAGACTTGTGAATTATAATTTAAAAGATTTGTGTAAAGTGTTAATAACTGACTTTGATTGTTGAGCTCTTTTAACCTACAAAAAATAATTTGTAAAGAATATGAGTTTGTATTAATTTCTTGTCGGATTTTTATCCGATTTTTGATCAGTTGTAGGTTTTTTTTTATAAATTAACTTTGAACTTTTATAAATTATTATATCTTTTTGATTGGTGGATGTTTCGTTTGGCCTGTCTATGCACCCACGCAATTTTTACATTTGATGAGGTATACAAGATTCGTTTTCTCTAAATTTGACAC
>CAKNWT010299633.1:0-11074 GCA_932066315.1 Andricus coriarius | reverse complement strand
CTGTTATAATTTTTATAGATTCATTGAATTCAGTGGATTTCAAGGGAATTTCAAAGAATTCAGGGTTAATTCATAAAAATTCAAACGAAATGAAAAAAAATCAATAAGTTACTTAAAAGTGATTTGAGAGGCAAGGCGTCTAAAATGAATACAGATAGGAAGAAGCGTTACTTATTTTGTTACCAAAAACTTACAATTTGAACCTTTAACTGTAACGATAACGAGTTACTTTTTTTCGTGATGTAACGTTAAAGATAACTAGTTCCTTTTAAAAAGTAACTTACCCATCACTGGTCAGTTATATTCGAAGAATATTTACTCTCTGAATTTAAATCAGTAAGAAATGGGTCACTGAATCTAATCAGTAAGAATTCTCACTGATTTCCAATGATATCTCACTGATTCAAATAGCTAGAAATGGGTCACTGATTGAAATCAGTAAGCATTTTCACTGGAAATCAGTGAAATGTCACTGAATCAAATTTAGGGAAAACGTGCAAAGAATAATTCGTATCGGGAGTCTGTTAAAAATAAGAAATTCGATTACGTAATTTACATTATTCTTTTGTCGAAACCTATGAATCAATGCAAAATAGTATATTGCATAACAAAGGGGAAGAGCCGTAGGAATTCGGAAAGATCTTCCCCAGGTCATACAAGACACTTTTTTCAACACTCCTTATGACATACTTTTTATGACTGTGGGTCGGATCCACAATCTCACTTTTCGAGTTGGTAACAAAAGGGCACCAAAATTCACAAAACCAGTAATCCAAGCAACACGTGTAAAACTTTCCTTTGACCCTTCGTTATGCCATACTATCCCTACTACAGATATTGACCTTAAAAATATACACACAAAAATATATGCAAGTGTGCAAAGCAGAGCTTTCTTATCTCGAAGGTTTTATTTTGGAAAGAAAACAGCACTTTTACGAATCATTTTACTACTTCCAAACAATTTACTCTAAATATGAATCAGTGATTCTGGACTTAATCACTAATCAAATCAGTAACGCCAGAGTAAATCATGTGAGACATAACCTCTAAGTTTTAAAGGAAGGCGTTGTTGTTATTCTTTTACTTAACGCTTCAAGTACACACCTATTTTTTCGAACATCTCCTATACTCTGGGTCAATCTGACCCTGTTCACTTTTTGACCGTCTGTAACTTCACAACTACTGAACCTTTTTACTTACGAAAATTTGGAAGTATACTTTTAAGTATGTCAAAGTAATTTATAAGTATTATAAGTGTCTTTTAAGTCTTTGACATACTTGAAAAAATTCACGAAAATAATTGTTACTTTTTTTACTTTTTCATATTTTAAGCTAAAAATGTATATGGAACCTCTTTCTCGATCCAAAATTTGCTTTGGGTCAAATTGACTCAGTGTGTACTCAAAGGGTTAAGTAGCACAAATAATTTCTTTATGAGATAAATTTTTGAATTTTCAGGTTATAAGTGTGTTGAATTAACTGCGGAAAAAATATACTCTAACTCGTAAAAAAGTACTTACTTAACGGGTGTGTACATGAGAGTCGTATCTTGAAAGTAAATTAATATGTGAGATTATTTGTTATTTGGAAGCATCGAACCTTTTCACATTTTTAAATATTTGATCACATTTATGGGTTTTAAGTTTTTACTATGATTATTTGATTGCATCTACTAAAATCCATTTTTATTCTGACTTCTAAATTGACATGGTGCAATGCTGTCAACTCTCAAAAGTGTTTATTTCACTGAATGAGTAAGTAACTTTTTACTGATTGTCAGTGACCCATTCCCACCTATTTCAATCAGTGAAATTTAACTGACAATCAGTGGCATTTTACTGATTCAGATTTAGAGAGTACAGCATTATGGTTACTATCCTCTGATCAAAATATTAATAATCATAATTTTTCCACAAGTTTACATAAGACACTAAACATTGACTATAAGCTTCATCAAGTGGCCGATTGAGGTGCGGCGTTTTCCTGCACTCGGACGACTTTAACATCTTGGATATTTCAGTCTAACACTTCGAAAGTTTCAGTTTAACATAGAAATATATTTACGCCTAATATCTCAAAAATATAGCAGATGTTACGCGTTAATATCTTTATGTTTCGCGGTACTATCTTTTGAACGTCCATTTTTCTCCCTGTACTAACACCGCTCGAGAAGCGAGTTTGTTGGCCGGTTCGAATGGTATGAAAATAGGTCGAAATCATGGGGCCCTTATAAAAAGAATTATATTGGTTATTTTGGGATCCGAATACGAATTCACATCAACAACTTCTTATAATTTTATTTTCGAGAGTCAATACAATCATGTTCGAAGAAAATTCTGATTCTCAAAAGAAGATTCTCTCTTTAAAAGTTGAGTGCTGCAAGTTGTGAGATATATCGTAAGAGAAGAGTCGAGGGTCGGTTTGGCGGTTGGGCTTTCGGTCGACCAGCCAGCCAGGCAGGCAGGCATCCAGCCAGCCAGCAGATTGCCTGGGATGTAACTGGAGAGCACATTACCCGGCATTAAGTCACCGAGATAACTACCTGTGTGGGAGGCACACACGCGAATCTTTAGCGTACGCCGTACATACGCAATGCTACACCGTCGTTTATTTTATAAATTAGGATTCCTCACAACCTGAAACGTTATCCCCCGACCTGACGAATATACGTATACGCGCCGAAGAGACCCAACCAAGAATTGAGCTCCAAGTCCCTTATCGATATTGTTTGCCGCGAACTTTGCCTCACGTGCTCGTTAAATTAAATGAATAGCGTGGATTCAAACTTTTCAGCTTGGTAGCATATCGGTTATCTAAATTAAATTCGGACTTTATTGGCGGATAAATTTTAGGTTTTCGTGCAACTTCTTTCTACCCAATGGCAAAATCTTAAGGACTTTGGGAATTTATCAAGATTCACGGTGATGAATCGCCGCAAAGTAAAAGCCGCGAAGGTCATAGTGGGGTAAGGATCATTTTTCCGAAAATGAGTTTCTTTTATGGAAAATTCTACAAAAATGAGTTACACATTGTGTTGAAAGGATTTGTTTGAAATCGCTTGTTTTAGCATAATAATTCATAGTATTTGTTGAAACAATTATAATTGTTTAAATAATTAAACATTGGTTTGAAAATACTTTAGAAGTTATCCTTTTTCAAGTAATAATTAGTTGTGCCAAAACAGGGTAAAAAAGTCGTCTTTGGCATTAAACTTTCATTTTAGATTTTTTTGGACATTTTGCGGGTACAATATAAGGGTTTTGGGGAGCAAAAATTAAAAGTTATTGGGTGGAAATATTCCTTCAGTATTCCTTAAGAAAAAAAAATATTGGGGGAATCAATCAGAAAAAGCTGTCTATCTGACCTTTCTACGGACTCACATGAACTTGATTCCATATTGTATGGAGCAGTCGAAATTTGGACTATTCTTCTGATAAATTAATTTTTTTCGTACTTGATTTCGGTGCTATATATCAAATTTAATTCCCAGCAGTCATTCACCTTATATTAAGATTAACAAGATTCCAGTACAAAAATTTGACTATAGAAATAAAAGGAATACAGCCTTTTGTAAAATGTAATCTATATTAAAAGTGACAAAAAATGTCCTGTACTTTTATCACGAAAAAAAGAGATTTCCTTCAGTTTGAAATAATATAAGAGTATCCTCTCGTCGCGACTTGAATTCGTAAAATGATCACGATGTACATTACCGTGAAAGCGGAAAGTCAAGGCAGTATTACGTTATGAGTATCGAGAAAGATACGTGGTAAAAGCTCGACGAGAGATGCATCGGAAACAGACATAATGCGTAACGGAAGGAGACGCGAGTAGATTAATGAAATGAGTACTGAAGAAAGGCAGATAGCTAGCAAAACATTGTTACCACCCACAGGTTCTGTTGTAACTTAATTTGCATGCTTGTTCGAGGTTAATTACAGGTCTACACAGTTCGTGAAAATTCTATTACTACTTCATTTCGCTTTCCTCCCTTTCGTCATCAAAGTCTCTAAATTTACCGTATAATTTCTTCTCATTTATAGTGTGAAAATACACGGAGAAAAAGTTTGAGGTAACTTTTACCATATTATTGGGAACTGCGATGCGCCATCTGGTGCCGAAAATCCGAACTAGAAAGAGTAGGTGGAATTTTAAAGACCACTTTAATTTGTGCTTAAAAGTCTTTTTACGATTTTTTTCTGGAGTTTAAAGTAATTATTGGGTACCAAAAATAAATGTTTATCGAAAACAATGTGTTTCAGATTTAATTAACATCGTATACGGTGAAAAAAGAAAACACATTTCTTGAAAAAAATTGTTGTATTAAAAAAACAATTAGTGTCCCATTTATTGTAAATTTCAATTCAATTATATTCCTTATATCATAGAAATATAATGTATTCCTATAATCGTAAATGAACTTATTTCGAAGCAAGCATGTACTCAAAGTAAATATTTATTAATCTACACATGAAATATTTACTACCTGAAAAATCTGTTCTAAAAGTTAGGTTAGAATTCGTATTTCAATTCCAATCGTCTATTATTCATATTATTTGTATAATCTTTGAATTGTTACGCTTATAATGCATTCAAACTTAGATGATATAGTAAAATAATTGTGTTTTTTTGTTAGAAAAACATTTTTGACAATAAATGTGTTTTTTCACTATATAAGATAGAAATTCTCTCTGAAACGCTTTGTTTTAGATAAAAACTTATTTTTTCTGTTCAATAATTTTTTTAAACTCAGCAAAACAATTTTGGCCGGTGCCAAAAACTGTTTTTGACATGATTTCCACTTATTTTTCTTAAGACAAAGTGATAAAGAGTTATATGCATAGTCTACAAAAATTTTAAACAATTTTAAATGATGTTTTGCAAAAATATTAGTTATTTGTTTTTCAGATATTGTGGCCAATCATTATGTTTCCGCTTAATTCACTTGAACAATGATTGGCCACCTATTTATCAATAAAAAATACATAATTTTAAGGTTAGAATACTACTACCGTGTATCTTTAATAACCAAATTCAACAAAAATCCAAAAGTTTTTAGTTAAATCTATCGTAAATGTTCAAAAAATAATAATTTTCAACAAGCAAACACACATAACCACCAGAGCTTTCCGTTTAAATTCCTTAATCAATCAGCGTCACCGGTTTTACTTTCTCTGGGATTTAAACGCCAACCATTGTACCGATTACCCAAGATGCCTAGATTACGAAAAAAATTAACATAGGCGACTTTCCAAAACACTTATACCGAATTTTGTAAAGGGATACTAATCGATATATTTGAAATTTTACACCGGGTATAAGGGACCTAAAATAAAACTTTTCCCTACGAGTGTGTTTTAAATTTTTAATCTTTTTTCAAGCCAACCTACTACCAATGTCTTAACGACTCTCCTAAAAAGTGACAGACATTAAAATCATCAAACTGTACTATTTAAAATCATTTTCTCGGCTACGTCTTCCAAGGTATTCCCAAAAATGGACAAACTCTATAAAGCAGGAAATAAAAATAAGAGACACAGAAGATGGGAGGGAAAAATTGAAGAATAAGAAGACAGAAGAGGGTTGCTCGAGTACCTCGTTCCTTGTCCTTACTTACAACCTACGCGACATGACGAAGCGACGAACAAGCAAGAGACTCTTTCTGGGAACCCCTTTTTCTCGCTGAACTGCGAATAATCACTCTCGACCGTAACCAGTGATGTAAAGTACTTCAGATAAAAGTATATATGTACCTTTTTTGCGCGAGGTAGGTACTTTCTGTAATTACACCTGTACTTGTTGCCGTACGCAGCTAAATTACTGCATTTCCGTTCGACACTAAATCCCGGATTTATCAATCCTTTCATCCAACCTGTCCATGGACTGCCTTCAGCGCAATTTATTTGCATTTGCAATTGACGATGCTAAGGGAGGATTGACAAATCTGAGACATAATGCCGCCTGAGAACTGAGACCCACCAGACGAGACTGGAAAGGACGGTCAGGAAAGAATACTCGAAGAATGGAAAACATTTCCGTCTCAATGGCTTTTTTATCAGCTAAACTTTTGTCCATTTTAAAGCTGAATGAGTGTTTTGTGTGAAGTATTCGCTGAAAGGAAAGAGGGAGAGAGCCACAAGAAACTGCAATTACTAATCCTTGCTCTGTGGTCAGTTTCGGCGAATCCTTTTTACGTAGATATCTTTGTGATAAAAATCTGGTTAGGCTAAACAGCTTGAGGGTAATTCAATGAATGAATGACTTATGCAGTTACGATAAGTAGGAAGACAATACTGGGACTATTGAAAATATATTTTGGAGTCTTTGAAAATTTCTAAAGAGAATTTCACAATAGAATATGTGACTGCAATTACTGGTCACAATGAATCATTTGAGATTGGAAAGGACTTTGAAATTGAAGATAACAGAAAATCGAAAAAGAATACAAATAATTTAAATATCTACACAAAATAAATTAAAATAAAGAATACAAATTTCAAATAAACTTCACAGAGGATCCGAATCTCCTAAAAAATTTTCCACTAACATGCAACGAATTATTTATGCTTCTCTTAAATGCAATGCTTTTACTGTTAATTTTAGTGTTTTCTGAAATGTTTTACGTAAGAGTACTTAAAAACGAAATATATAGTCGTGGCATACTTTGTCGTGATATGCCTTTTTGATTTCTTTTAAATCGTGTACCAAATCTTTCAAATGAGCCATAAAAGTATTTATGAGCGCCTTGAAAGTAGAGTTTTATGATAAAATTCTTTGAACTTGTTATATGTTTCCTATGTCAGATTTATACACGAATGCTATATTTTAAGAAAATAAACTATTTCGATTAACAATCCAGATGGTGAAAATGGGTATTTCTAAAGATAAGGATATTTCTTTCTGAAATTCCTTTTAGAATCCTAACATAGGATATTTTCTCCTTCACACCGTTTTTGAAACATACTTAAGTTAATTAATTTTTTTAAATTGAAGAAATTTGCACCACTGAACACCATGTTACTTAATGCAATATAATTATTTTGCCTTACCATGATATAGATTCTGAGTTATTTAGCCACATCACAAACTTACCTGAAACAAAATAGAAAAAAATTGATTAGATCGTGCATCAAGAAAAAGCATAATCACTAAAATCTAAATTTCGAGAAACATAAAAAAATGAATTCACATAAATATTAATTATACGAATACATTAAAATCAGGCTAATAAACTCGAATGTATCGTTTTTGCTGAGTTTAAAAGCGGATCTCAATCAAAATAGACAAAAGCTTTTCTTAGTTTTCGGAAAGTTAAACACAACTTGTAATTGCCTCTATTTCTGTTTTGAGATTAGAACTGTGCAGAAAAATTGGAATAATACATACAAATTTTAACATAATTTGAACTTGTTTCGTTAGTGGCACTTATTGCAATTTTTGTTTTTCATGATAATTAGATCCGTTTTTGACAATGAGATAACAGTTTACGATTTAACTTATATTTTTGTTTACTGAAGGGTTTTCTGAATAACTTTATTTTCGAATTTGATAAAATTATTGCCCTTTCACGTGGTTGAACTACTTTTGAGATTTCCTTTAGATTTACACAGTTTTTATTGTAATTAAGATTAATTAGACATTATTAACGTACTTTTTATTGCATCATTCAGTAAAGAACATATATAATAGGCCCTTTTCCGGTATTTAGTTTCATTTTGACCAAAACACTATTTAGATCCCTTTTTGACAAACGGCCTCAATTGATCAATGCGTCATGTTCACTTACTCCTCAATTACTATTATTTTGCAATTGAGTTCGTGCAGTAATCCAGGCATCTGGTACTGGTGAAACAATTTTTTTTGATAATACTGTTTATTGAGGGTTCCTGATGAAAATTCCAAATTTTCTAGAAATGAAGATGATGCAATCAGGAAATATTTTGTTAAAAAGTTCCTAAACTTGTGTTAGCGTATACTGACCCATCCCATTGCATTTTAGAGCAAAACGTTCAACAGCAAAATTAAACTAGACCATATAGATATAGGGGATGGGTAATCCCATAATCATTAGCCAATGTAGCAAAACAAGGTGAATAATTGAATAAGGATGGGGCATAATGACAGCACAGAAAAACAAGTGTGAATCTAATGCTCATTTCAGGATACAGGTGACGTTTCGTACCGCTAGCCCGAGCGAGATGGCACCCCATATTGAAATTAAATGTAATAAAATTTATCCAGAGTTTTTACTGTGAGAGGGGAGGCATATTGCCACAAGAGTAGACCTTATTTCATCATCATTGAGCAAGAAGGTCAATAGTGGTGAAAACGGCCATTATGGTATAAATATGCGATACAGTGTTATAAAGATGGGGTAAAATGGCACAGAAATGAGATATATTGAATTGAATGGGAAAGAATATAAAGAGGGACATAATCTATAAATAAAAAACATAACAGCGATAAAATGGAAACAATGGCATTAAGATGGGTCATAAAAGCATACAAGATAAAATGGAGAGGAAATAATAATTTAGGTATTACCTCTTATTGAAAAGATAATTAAGTGTGAGAAAATCGATGTCCCAAATATCCGATTCAGGCTCAAATAAGAATCGAAGCAGCTCACTTTTATGCCATGCACAAATGATTCTAAATTAAGTAGGTCAATTGTATACTGCGAAATATAAGCCAAGTTGGTAATTCAAATTGTTTGCAACCTTTTGAACCTGAAAGACATAAATGTCGGTTACTTTTGCAACCTAAAAGTACCTGAAATGTCAGAACAATTTGAACAGTCTAATTTGCATTGAAATGACTTCCACGCTTATCTGCTGATCCCTACTTCTGAATAAATACCTAACCCTCGTTTTAATTAAACGTTGGAAAGTAAGTAGCGTTGAAAATCGCTGAAATGGCCAGTGGTCGTAGTAAATTTTCCGTGGCAGAATGAAGGGTCGTTGAAAAGTACAAAGCAAGAGTAGAGGAGTTGAAGGAACTGGGTTGTGAGTGAGCAGTGGGCAATGGGCATCGTAACCGATATTCCTTCCTGCTATTGTGAGGATTTTCGAACTTTCCCATGAAACCGATAAATTCCGGAATGCGTCCAATTGGAAACTAAAGTACTTGACGGTATAAACGGGCTGCTGCCCCCGGATGGAAATTTAGTCGGTCGTCGTTGTTCGCGAAGTGGTTTGCCTGTGCAAGTCTTTCCAGGAGAGGACGAAAACACAGTCAGGCACCTCTTTGGTGTACGTTTTATGGCTATGAGAGGGAGCGAGATGCAAGTGAGGTGAGGGCGCGAAAGGGCCGACGGTAATTTACGAGGTATCGAAGACCTTGTACACTCCCACCCGCCAACGAGGCAGCCTCGCCCCGCGGAATTCACTCTTCTTCTTTTCTTTGCCTTCACAATATTCCTATATACCTTTACCCATACCCTTGCCGATATCATTCTATATCTATATCTACATATACGTATATACCTTTGGCTCCTTACTCCTACTAACTTTCCTCTCCCTTTCCGGCTCGTACATATTCTTAGTACATACTCGTACGTACTTACATTCCTAAAGTCAATCGCGAGAGTGGCAGAGTCCATAGGCACGTATGTACAAGGAGGGCCCTCCACTCTCGCCGCGCCGCGCCGGTTGGGCACCAATGTTTGCCAAGATCCGTGCAGTCGATCGAGTACCGTTTACACGTGAGGTCCCAGCCTGGACGTTAAAATGGCCATTAACGATTTCGCAGGAATTATAAATTATAGGGGAGACCGAACCTCTTTTTACTGGGCGCTACGCTCAGCCAATTTAGGGTCAAACCGCAGTGTTATCAGTCTTTTCGTATTCATTTTACATGTCTAACATGCTAACAAGGTGAACAGACTCGACATATACGAACGAATTTTTTCCGTTTTAAGAATGTCCCTCACAGAATTTAACAGGGTGCAGGGTGGCCTAACATGTCTCTCTGTCTGCAGTCCGACGACACGATAACTTTCGAAGGAATTTTCTAATTCTAACTTCCTTTTGCACACTGGTTTGTGGTTCAAAAATACAGGTCAAGCTCGTTAGCCGGCCTTCTACTGCCAATATGTATGATTTTAGCCATGGAAACTCAAACTGTAAAACGCAATAAATCAATATTCCCACGAAACTACGCAAGATACGTTAAAAAATTCAAATGTACAGCTAAACAACGCAAAAGACGATGAAATAGGGAACAGCAACATTTCTCGTCTCGAATAAACCGACAAAATTGATCTTTACCATTTTTCAATTGCACCCATAATTTGGCCGGAAAATTTGAATTGTTACATTCTCATCATTTAGTTGGAATGTCATAGATTTATGTGATTTTGGAGCTATCCAGTATTCGTCAATTCTCGACGTTTTGAGACCCCCTCAGAGAGAAAAAAATTGTTTACAAAATGTCTATCTGTCGGTCGTATGTCGGTCTGCCTGTTGTCCGATAATATAAATAATATAATATAAATTTATTGAAATGATACATTTTTCAGAGTAACTGAGAATAAATTATAATGCAAAATAAAAAACAAATAGTAAAGTAATCATAATAAATACAATTTGTACTTTATTTTGCAATATATGAATAAGAAATCTAAGGCATGTTCTTGACATCTTGGACAAAATCGTGTGGGAAGCACGAGATATGTGGTGATAATGTGTTCGTTAAGGAAAAAAGAAGCTTTAACAAAAGAGAATTCACAATCACCAAATTACATTTATCGATGTTTTGACCTTTAATTTTAAATGGTCTGTGCGAGCCACGAGCGCGGCGAGCGATGAGAATGTGCCCGCGCAGGGGGCAGATTTTGTCAATTGAAGTATTCACAACTAAACTGCAAATTAAAGCAGTCAAAATTGAACTCTTCTGAATTTTCAACATAAAAATAAAAGCTTAACAGCATTTTGATTCAATCGTTTAAGAATTGACAAGTTATATAATTGAAATATTCGAATCAACTAAATGTCGCCACTATTATCGTCGGGAAAAATTACCGGGTTTTTAAATTTTTTCGCGGTCATACAAATACTCTCAGAACAGGGGAAAT
>CAKNWT010299604.1:0-20992 GCA_932066315.1 Andricus coriarius | reverse complement strand
TTTTTATGTTTAAATTTTTTCTCGCAGACTTTGCATGCGAACGGTCGCCTGACGCAGCATTCGAATTTTCTATGATTGCACAGGTGATGTTTGTATTTATAGGTTCAAGTACACTTGTCGCATTTGCACGCCTATTTAACATGGCGCGAAAAAATAGGGTTTTTGTTTCTTTGTTTTCTGGTGCACTTGAGATACATGGCGCTGCAGGTGTGCATTTCGCTTAAATTGCCTTTCGCAGAAGTTACATCTGAACTGTGGTGGTACGCCGCATTCGAATTTTAGATGACGACCTAAATTTCCTTCCTGAGTATAACTTCGCCCACACTTTTCGCACTTGTATTTATTTTCCGGTTTTGATTCCACAATTCTCTGGTTCCTAGTACGGGGCATCAGTCTGTTCTGAGCAGCAAAAATATTAGGTGCTCTCATATCCCCTGTCTCTTGATCTGAAAATTCAACAAAACATCATTTGAAATGTTAGGCTTTTTAGTTTTGGTAAAAATATTTCAATTACAAATCCTGTCACACCTTGGATGAGTTCTTCCTTTATATCTGCAGTTATATATTTTTCGTTAGACTGATTTCCGACGCAGAGAAGATTGGGCTCGTCGCTCTCGGGTGTCCAAAAAACAGATTCAAATTCCAAAAAGTGACCAGTGTGAAGAGCAGAAAATGGTCCGGAATCTGGTCTTTCTGTAGATTTCTTCGAATCACTTTTAAGATTCATGGTGTTCCTTGACGCACTCTGTCGGTCTAGAAATTGATAACGTGAGAGATAATATTAGTATTTTTTGATCATTTCAATCCTTATCCTATAGTAGACAAATATTTAGTTATTAACTCATGCACAATTACATTATATTACAATTTGTCTGCCAAATTTGTATCATTTTATATTTTTGTAGGAGTGCTATATTTATTTACACTAAGGAAGGGAGGGACCATAAAAAGAGCATGCAGTTATATACAATTATATTCTGAGAACGAGTTCATTTTACTTTCATCAGTTGATGATTGAGCAGTAACACTTGCAAGTAAATCGGAAAGAAAATTTTAAATAATGTATACCTTCTCATAACTGAATTTTTCCCAAATAAACAAAACGTGTGATAATGAATTCTACATTTAAGAAAATTGCAAAGTGCAATTTTAGAAGTGGATGTTCCAAAAAGAGCTTTTTTAACTAGTATGAGAAATTTCCTAAGGATTGAAGTTTCGTGTACAGAATAATTATTAATTATTGAGATGTTTTCGAGAAACATGTTCTGACAAATGAGTTTGTTTTTTTTCGATTTATAAGAATAATAACCGCATATAAATTGTCATTTGACTCCTGCATGTTTTAAACTGTTCTGTCAATTTAAAACACTCAATAAAAACAGCCTCAGGTTCCAAAAAGTCACCGCAGAGAAGATGAGACTATGGTCCAATTGGTCCACCACTTGGTCCTTATGTTGATTTCTTCGATTCACTCTTCAAATTCTTGGTTTAAGTTGAAGTACTCGTTTGATCCAGGAAATTAGAAAGTAAAAGATTCAATTAGCAATTTCGGATTACTATAATTCTTAACCTGTAGCAGATATAGGTTTAATTGATAACTAATATACAATCGTGCACAGTCTTATATATTTGTAGGAGTGCTCTAAATATTTTACATTAAGAAAGTTAGGGAACTCCAAAGGAGCATGTAATTAATTGTTTATTAATTTGAGACAAAAAAAATTGTGTACAAAGAAATATTTTATTGAATACAATTATGGAAACGAGTTCAGTTTACTTCCATCAGTTGATAATTGAGTAATACTTGCTAGTAAATCAAGAAGAATAATGTAAATAATATATACCTTTTCATATCTATACTTTTCCCAAAAAACAAAACGATTTATAACAAATTCTACATTGAAGAAAAGTAATATATTTCGATATCGATGGCGAGCAACTTTAATCTTTTGGAACATTCGAAGAGGAAAATTTTGTATAAAAAGTAGTGATTTCAGCTAGTGTAATTCAGGTTATACAAGCCTTTAATATACTGCGAGAAAGAGTTTTTCCGCGTACAAACTAATTATTACTTATTGAGATGTTTTAAAATAATATGTTGGGACAAATTACTCTTTTCTTTCATTGTCTGACCACAATAGTCACAAATAAATTTTGGTTTGACTGCTGCATGTTCTACACGATAATGTCGATTTAAGGTATGTGAGTAACTGTAACTTCGAGAACATTTGTTACAATTATACTTCTTTTGTGATGCGTTTAAGTTGGTTTTCTGATGCACGCGAACTATATGACACCGAAGGTGTGTATTTCGTTTAAATCGTCTGTCGCAGAAGTTACATCTGAACTGTGGAATGACGTCGCATTCTAATTTTTGGTGGCGAGTTAAATTTGCTTCACGGTTATAGCTTCGCCCACACTTTTCACATGTGTATATCTTTCCCGGTTTTGATTCCTGAATTTGATCCTTCTTATTATGAGTCTGCAGTTTGTTCTCAACAGCAAAAATATTAGCTTCTCTTATATCTGCGGTACATAATGTTGTCTCATATTTTTCCTCGCGTTTCTGGCCTGTGTCTGTCTCTTCATCTGAAAATGTATCAACATATCATTTCCAATTTTTTAGTTTGTAGTTTTAGTTAGGATATTTAAAAAAAAAGTTATACCTTCAATGATTTCTTCCTTTATTTCCAAACTTTCGGATATGTGGTATTCAAGTAAACTTTTCGATCCAGAAGTATTGTCAGAAGAAATTTCAGTAGTACTACGTTTTTCGTTTAAATGCTTTCTGGCGGAATGAATATGATATTCTTCCCTCTCGTGATGCCCAAAAACAGTTTCAAATCCCGAAAAGTTACCGCAGTGAAGAGCAGCATATGGTCCACCACTTGGTCGTTCAGTTAATTTCTTCAAGTCACTCTTGATATGCCTGGTGTTACTTGAAGCACTCGAATGACCTACAAAATTATAACGTATAAGTAATCAGTACTTTTTTATTAATTTAATCATTATCCTGTATCAGATAAATATTTGATCAATAACCCATACATAATCACAGTACATTACACATTGTCTAGTAATTTTTCATCGTATTATATTTTCGTAGAATTCCCCTATTTTATACATTGAAGAAGGAAGGGAACAAGAAAGGAACATGCAGCTAATTGTAAATCAATATTAAAATTAAAAACAGTTTCAACTCAAAAATATATATTACAACAAAATATTATAGAAAAGTGTTTAATTTAGTTTCATCAGTGGATAATAGAGTAGAAATACTTGCTAGTATATCAAAAAGAAAATGGTACACTGAGAAAAATTGATGATAAACGTTATACATAATATATTTTTATAAGTGTAAATAATGCATACATTCTCATATCTATATCTTTTCTAAATAAGCGAAACGTATCATAACAAATTCTACACTTAATATCAAACATTTCATATTGATATCGATGAAGACCAGATTTATTCATTAAACTTGTTCATTCAAATTTATTTGTTAAATATCAAAGATGTGATACGGTTTGATATTTAAACTGTTATCTTATGTATTATGTATTATAAGTAATTATATGTATAGGATTCTAAGATTTATTTTTAAATGAAATATTAATTTGAATCATTAAATTTGGTTGTCAAATCGATCTAATGTCGACCACATTTAATGACATAATACATTTTGGTCGATATTACGTTGATGATTCAGGGAAATTGACACATTTAGATTGAATGATTCAACCGTTTGAAGTGCTTTGCTGGAGCAGAAAAATATTTCAAGGATGTAAAAGAGAATTTTTCAGTAGTTGAATATTTAATCACGGTACAAAATCTATCATAACAAATTCAACACCTAAGATAAGCAATTCATATTGATATCGATGAAGAGCAATTTTAATCTTTCGGAATTTCCACAAAGTAAAATTGAGTATTATACAGTAATACATTAATATTATTGTTGAATATCCAAGATGTTACATTTAAATATTGCGTATATGATATTGAAATATCGGAAATATTAGAGTAAATTATCTAAAAGCAACTGTTTCATATTTCAAATGTTGAATAGAAATATCTGATATATTTTCTATTATAAGTGATTATATGTATACGATTCTAAGATCGATATTTAAATTCACTATTAATTTGAATCACTAAATTTTGGCTGACAAATTGATGTAGTTTCGACCACAATTAATGAAATAATACATCTTGGTTGATATTACATTGATGATTCAGGCTAGAGGAGAAAAAAAATAAAAAATGTAAATGAAAATTTTTCAATAGTTGAATATTTGATCACGTTCCAAAACGGAACGCTCCATCAGTAAATCAGGCAAGACTGCTCACAAATGTAGAAATTAATTTTATTAACTTAGGATCAAGTATGTTCCTAATTATATTGATATAATTTGTACAAAAATCATGAAAAAAACTAAAAATACTTTCTTCCCATCATGAGTAAGTAGCAGCACTTGATAGTAAATGAAAAATGATATATTAAATAATAATACTAAAAAAGTACACTTTCTGTGTTTTAACTTCACATTATAATTTGAAAAAGAACTCAATTGCTTTTATACCTTAAAATAGTCTTATAAAAACAATAATATACTAAATATTACTGTGTACAAGTCTTATTTATGTTAAACGAAATCTGCAAATGTGCTTAACTCAATTTTGAAGACCTCGCTTACAGCGCTTAGACCGCGAAAAGCCGAGATGTTTTGACAAAATATGTCTTGACAAGCTAGGTTTGAGTTTAGTTTTGAAATCACAAATATCGCAAATAAATTGTGGTTTTTCAGCTGTATGTTCCAAACGCATATGAAAAGTTAAGGAATCTGAGGAACTGTAACTTCGAGAACATTGGTTACAGTTATACTTTGGTTGCGATGCCTTTATGTTAGTTTTATCATGCACTCGAACTATATGCTGTTGAAGGTGTAGATTTCGTTTAAACCGCTTTTCGCAGAAGTTACATCCGAACTGTGGTATGACACCGCATTCGAATTTTTGATGACGATTCAAATGAGGTTTATTTTTATAGGTTCGTGCACACTTTTCGCATGTGTAATTCTTTTCCAATTTCGATTCCTGAAATTTCTGCTTCTTAGGGGTCGGCAACTTTTTCTTAGCACCACAAATATTATCTTCCTTCATATGCAAGGTATACAATTTTGTCTCATATCTTTCATCATATTTCTGGTCTGTAACTGTCTCTTGACCTGAAAATCGAAGAGAAAATAATTTTAAATTCTTGATTTCGTATTTTTAGTTAATACATTATGATTACAAATCGAGCCATACCTTGGATGATGTCTTCCTTTATTTTTAAAGTTGCGTCGAATGGATTTCCTTCACAAAGAAGACTGTCCTCTTCTTTTTCGGGTTTGACAAACACAGTTTCAAATTCCAAAAAGTGATCACAGTGAAGAGCAGAATGTGGTCGACCATCTGGTTTTTCTGTTGATTTCTTCGAATAACTCTTGAAATGCTTGGTGTTAGTTGAGACACTCGCCTGATCTGAAAAATTATAACATAAAATATTCAGTTAGTAATTTCAGATGTTTTTAATCCTTATCCTGTAGCACATGTAGATTTAATTATTAACCCAGACACAATTACATTAAATTAAAATTTGTCTGCAAATTTTGGAGCATGCAGTTAATTTAAAATCAATTTCAAAATAAAAAACAATCTACACAAAAATATTTTTTTATTTTGTAAGTAAAATTATGGAAACGTGTTTAGTTTACTTTTGTCCGTTGATAATAGAGTAGTAACGCTTGCTAGTAGATCACAAAGAAAATGGTACACTGTGAAAAATTGATGACAAATTTACATTTCTAAGAGTAAATAATGTACACATTCTTATACCTATATTTTTCGTAAATAAGCTAAACGTATCATAAAATATTCTACCTTAAGATAAGCTTTGAGAATTGAGAATAAGCTTTGAGAATAAGGTTTGAGAATTGGTCCAAAGCGAAAAATAGGTCGACTCGAAATTTAATAAACTTTCTAAAGTTTTTTTTTTAATCACTATAGCTTGATTTCAACTTGAAATAACTCGAAATAATTATTACATATCGAGATGTTTTGAAGACATATGTCTTGACAAGTGACCTTTTGTTTTTGATTTATACAAACAATAATCGCAAGTAAATTGTGGTTTGTCTGCTGTATGTTCTAAACGAATATGAAAACTTAAGCCATCTGAGGAACAGTAACTTCGAGAACATTGGTTACAATTATACTTTGTTTGCGAAGCATTCATGTTGTTTTTATCATGCAAGCGCACTATATGCCGTTGAAGATGTGGATTCCGTTTAAATCGCTTGCCGCAGAAGTTACATCCAAACTGTGGTATGACACCGCATTCGAATTTTTGATGACGATTCAAACTCCATTTATTTTTATAGGTTCGTGCACACTTTTCGCATGTGTAATTCTTTTCCAATTTCGATTCCTGAAATTTCTGCTTCTTAGGGGTCGGCAACATTTCCTTAGCACCAAAAATATCAGGCTCCCACATATGTGCTGTATACCATTTTCTCTCATATTTTTTATCACATTTCTGTCCTGCAACTGTTTTTTGACCTGGAAATTTAACGAAAAATAATTTTGAATGTTTAGTTTCTTCGTTTTAGTTAATACATTATGATTACAAATTCAGCCATACCTTGGATGATTTCTTTCCTTATTTCCAAAGTTGCGTCCAATGGATTTCCTTCAAAAATACGACTGCGCTCTTCCCTTTCGTGGTTGACAAACACAGTTTCAAATTTCAAAAATTGTTCAGGGTGAAGGGCTGAATGTGGTCCACCATCTGGTCTTTGTGCTGTTTTCTTCGAATCACTCAGGAAATGCTTGGGGTTAGTTGAAGCACTCGCCTGATCTAAAAAGTTATAACATAAAATATTCAGCCAGTAATTTCAGATTTTTTAAATCCTCATCCACTAGCACATGCAGAATTAATTGATAACCCAGACACAATCACGTTACATTAAAATTCGTTTGCAAATTTTGTATCCTATTTTATATTCGTAGGAGTTCCTTATTTTATACACTAAAGAAGGTATGGACCACAAAAGGATCACGCAGTTAATTTAAAATCAATTTTAAAATAAAAAACAGTCTACAAAAAAATATTTTTTTATTTTTTAAGTAAAATTATGGAAACGTGTTTAGTTTACTTTTATCAGTTGATGATGGAGTAGCAACACTTGCTAGTAAATGAACAAGAAAATGTCATACTGAGAAAAATTGATGCTAAACGGTATAATCTATTTTTGTAAGTGAAATAATGTATACATTCTCATACCTATCATTCTCCTAAAGAAGCAAAACGTATCATAACATATTTTACCTTAAGATAAGCAATTCACATTAATATCCATGGAGAGCGAATATATTTTTTCGGTGTTTTTAAAAAGTAAAATTGAGTATTATGTAGTAATACCTGGGGTATTATTGGTAAATATCCAAGATGTTACATTTAAATATCGTGCATACTACATTGAAATCTCGGAAATATTCAATTAATGATCTAAAAGCTACTGTTTTTGTTATTTTATTAACTGAGAATCGAGTATTTTCTTATTATATTTATATAAGGTGTACTAAATATAGTTTCTTCCCTTCATAATTATATGGTAATACTTGATGGTAAATTAAAATAATATATAAAATAGTAATATCAATATTGTGATCGCTCAGATAGCTAGGATCTCAGACTTTACGTTAGAGGTTCGATTCCTGAGCCGATAAATCTGTAAATTTTTTTATGTTATTTTACGACATTCCGTAACTGATGATATACAACGGTAATTTTAACAAAATGTAATTCAAAGTATACAAGCACTTATTATGACACGAAACATATTGTTTAAAACTAGTTCAAGTCAGAGGCCGAAATAGCGATTTCTCATCTTCCACTTTTAGCATGTTTTAGGGAAGTGAATGGAAAAAATTTAAACTTCGACAAATTAATGCATGAAATCTCATCTTTAAATGAGATTAAAAAAACGATGAAATATTCACTGGTACTCCAATTATCATACAAAATGGGGAAATGTATCCCAGAAGAAAGTCGGTCCGAGCGTTAACAAAAGATGAAAGTTCGACTGCCGCTTGAGGAACCGATTTTCGTTACGGATACGCTTTCACATTTTCCATGATAATTCAAGAACCATGAAATATTGCATTACGTTCTTAATCCCTTTTGAAAGAGGAGTTTTTGAATTTTGATTTAGCGAAGATTCATATTTTTTCATTCACTTCCCTGAAGCTAGCAGAGAATGGAAGATGAGAATCGAAAATTGGTCAAAAGCGAAAAATAGGTCCACGCGAAATTTAATAAACTTTCTTAAGTTTTTTTTTAAATCTCTATAACTTAATTTTAACTTCAAATAACCACGCCGGTATTATTCGTAATAATTATTATATATATCGAGATGTTTTGAAGAAATATGTCTTGACAAGTGGCCTTTTCTTTTCGATTTATGCAAACAATAATCGCAAATAAATTGTGGTTTTTCTGCTGTATGTTCTACACGTATATGAAAAGTTAAGGCATCTGAGGAACTGTAGCTCCGCGAACATTGGTTACAGTTATACTTTGTTTGCGATGACTTTATGTTGGTTTTACGATGCAAGCGAACTATATGCCGTTGAAGATGTGGATTCCGTTTAAATCGTTTGCCGCAGAAGTTACATCCGAACTGTGGTATGACACCGCATTCGAATTTTTGATGACGCTTTAAATCCCATTTATTTTTATACCTTCGCGCACACTTTTCGCATGTGTAATTCTTTTCCAGTTTTGATTCCTGAACTTTCTGTTTCTTATGGGGTTTTTCATCACATTTCTGGCCTGCAACTGTCTCTTGACCTGGAAATTAAACGGAAAATAATTTTGAATTTTTGGATTCGTAGTTTCAGTTAATATATTTTAAATAAAAATCCAGCCATACTTTGGATGATTTCTTCCTTTATTTCCAAAGTTGTGTCATTGTCATATTCAATCTTGCATGTTGAAATCTTGCCATCACAATTGTCAGATGAAATTTTAGTAGACATAGACTTTTCGTTCAATGGATTTCCTTCACAAATAAGATTGTGCTCTTCCCTTTCGTGTTTCACGAACCCATTTCTAAATTCCAAAATGTGACTAGAGTGAAGATCAGATTGAGATCCACCATCTTTCCTTTCTGTTGATTTCTTCAAATCACTAAGGAAATGCTTGCTGATAGTTGAAGCACTCGGCTGATCTGGAAAATTATAACGTGAAATATTCAGTTAGAAATTTAGGATGATTTTAATCCTTATCCTGTAGCAGATATAGATTTAATTAATAACCCAGACACAATCATATTCCATGTAAATAATTTTGTATCGTATTATATATGTTCGTAGGAATACACTATTTTATACATTAAAGAAGGTAGGGATCACAAAAGAAGCATGCAGTTAATTTTAAATCAATTTTAAAATAAAAAATAGTGTCTACACAAAAGATATATTTTTTAAATAATATTATGGAAACTTGTTTAGTTTACTTTTATCAGTTGATAATAAAGTAGCAACACTTGCTAGTAAATCAAAAAGGAAATGGTACAATGAAAAAAATTGATAAACGGTATAATGTACATTTCTAGGTGTAAATAATATATACATTCTGATACGTTCATTGTTCCCAAATAAGCAAAATGTATCATAACAAATTCTACGCTTAAGATAATGATAAATCGTTCTATGACATTTTTACTGGTTTTTTGAAAAATGTCGGATTTAATTGACCCAATTATTTAAATTGTTATGAAGAATTATTATATTGGCAGTAGGGTCTTATGAAAATATTTAATTAAAAATGAAAACGTGCATTTCATGCAAGTTAAAATTGGCAAACGTTTCGACTTCAATGAAATGCACGTTTTAATTTTTAATTAAATATTTTCATAAGACCCTAATGCCAACATAACAATTCTTCATAATAATTATAATGATAAATGTTCGACTGTCGCGCCACTCGACGAACCGATTTTTGTTATGGATACGCTTCCACATTTTTCATGATAATTAGAGTACCATTAAATATTTCATTACTTTATTGATCACATTTGAAAGAGGAGGTTTTAATATTAAATATAGCGAAGATTCAATTTTTCCAGTCATTTCGCTGAAGCTTGCAGAAAGTGGAAAATGGGAATCGAAAAGTGGTCAAAACGCGAAAAATACTTCAAGCAGAGTTTAATTGACTCAAAATTTAATAAACTTTCTAATTTTTTTTTTGAAATTTCTATAACTTACTTTCAACTTGAAATACCAGAGAATTCTAGCTGGTACTATTCGTAATAATTACAGGAATCATAGCGCAAAAGGAGCTCAAAAAAGGGGAAATAGGGTAATCTTCTCACGAAAAATGGGAAAAATAGGGGAAAGATTAAACATTTATTTTTACACGTGGAAAAAAACAAACAATCGTTTTATAATAAATGTTATATTTTAAAATAATTTTCAATGATTTTTCAATGATTTTTCAAAGATTTCTGTCATTAAAGAATTTGTTTTTAAAAATTGGATATACTTAGGTAGTTGAAAATCCATTGACAGTGATATAAGAAAGTCCGAGAAAAAATAAAATTAGTTAAATACACAATTTTGATATGTTCAACATCGTTCTCATCAATATTTCTTTCCAAGATTTGTCATTTCTTCCTTAATATAATTAAAACTTTGAATATAAATTCAAAACTACACTTTTCAGTAGAGCGAAGTAAAAATGCTACAATTAATCGAATCGATTGAGCTGAGGGATAACACTTTGTGGGTCGACATTCAAAACTAGTACTGAAAAAAATTTTGAAATCGGTTAATATCTTCTGTTCTCTTTTTAAAACTTTAAAAATTCAAAAAAAACTGTTTCCTCATTTAGAATTATTTGAAAATGTACAAAAACATGTTTATTGGATTGATTCTAACATGGAATTTCTTCTGCTTGAACCAAAGAAACATGTTATTATTTTTTATCGATGGGAAACATTTTTTTCCATTGTGTTTAAGCGTTCTAAAATCGCGAAAAACATTAAATCCCAAAAATCCTAAATTACGGCAAAAGTTTTTTTTTCCGAAAAAGCAAAATGAGAAAATGTTTCTTTGGTTCAAGCTGGATAAAATTCAGGTTCGACATATTCAACTTTTTTTTAAATGTGTGCATATGACTGAATGAAAAAAAACATGTTTTTTAACATTTTCAAAAAAACTGTTATTGAGCAAATTTTTTTTTAAATTTCGTAATACTTATTTGAAAAGTACTACATTATTGTAACTGTTAGAATTTTATAATAGATAACAACTTCTACCTCCAGTTTTCACATTTTCAATATGCTTTAAAATGTTTCAGCTTCAAATTTTGTTCAAGAGTATTTATTTGTAATGGTTCAGCACTTGAAACGCGTACCTTATTTATTCGCAAATAATTGATTTAAGTGTAATTCAAATATTGCATTTTCAAATATCGTATATTCAAAGACAAAAGGGGAAGTTTTTTGAGAATAGGGGGAGAAAGGGCAATTTCAAGAAAAAAGGTGAAACTAAGAAAAAAAGGGGAAAGAGTGCATCCTGTAATTATTACTTATCGAGATGTTTTGAAGAAATATGTCTGGACAAGTTAGGTTTTCGTTTAGCTATGTAATCACAAATATCGCAAATAAATTGTGGTTTGATTGCTGTATGTTCTAAACGTATATGAAAAGTTAAGGCATCTGAGGAACTGTAACTTCGAGAACATTTGTTACAATTATACTTTTTTTGCGATGCCTTGATTTTCGATTTATCATGAACGCGAACTATATGCTGTTGAAGGTGTGGATTCCGCTTCAACAGTTTTTCACAGAAAATACATTTGAACTGTGGTATGACACAGCATTCGAATTTTTGATGACTATTCAAATTTTTTTCAGAGAATAGCTTCGCGCACACTTTTCGCATGTGTAATTATTTTCCAGTTTCGATTCCTGAACTTTCTGCTTCTTAAGGGTCGGCGACTTTTTCTTAGCACCACAAATATCAGCTTCCTTTATATGCGCGGTATGCAATTTTGTCTCATAGTTTTCATCACATTTCTGTCCTGCAACTGTTTCTTGACCTGGAAATTTAACAGAAAATATGTTTGACTTTTGGGTTTCGTAGTTTTAGTTAATACATTTTAATTAAAAATCCAGCCATACCTTGGGCGTTTACTTCTTTCATTTTCAAAGTTGTGTCATGGTCATATTCAATCAAGCAAGTTGAAGTCTCGCCATCAAAATTGTCAGACGAAATTTCATTAGCCACAAACTTTTCGTCCAATGGATTTCCTTCCCAAATAAGACTGTGCTCTTCCCTTTCGTGTTTGACAAACACATTTTCAAATTTCAAAAAATGACCAGAGTGAAGACCAGAATGTGCTCCATCATCTGGTCTTTCTTTGGATGTCTTCGAATCACTCTGGAAATGCTTGGTGTTAGTTGAACAACTCGGCTGAACTGAAAAATTATCAAGTGAAATATTCAGTTAGAAATTTCAGATAATTTAAATCCTTATCCTGTAGCAGATGTAGATTTAATTAACAACCCAGATACAATCACATTACATTTAAATTTCTCTGCACGTTTTGTATTGTCTTACATGTTCGTAGGAGTTCCCTATTTTATATACTTACTAATAGCGTATTCGGTTATCCTGCACTGGTGCACGCCAGAGCACTCCGACCTGCTCCCTCTTACTTCTTCTCACGTTCTTCCTTCTCCCTTCTACCTGCTTCGGAGCAGGTCGGAGTGCACCAGTGCAGGATAACCGAATATGCTATAAGGTAGGGAACGCAAAAGGAGCATACAGTTAATTTTAAATCAATTTTAAAATAACAAACAGTGTCTACACAATCATATTTTTTTATTTTTTAAACAAAATTATGGAAAAGTATTTAGTTGATTTTTATCAGTTTATGACGTAGTAACACTTGCTAGTAAATCAAAAAGAAAATGTTACACTGAGAAAAATTGATGCTAAACGGTATAATCCATTTTTCTAAGCCTCCAAAGTCTGCAGCTTCGTAGGATCAAAGAGGCTATAAGGAGGACTTACTTCTGTACATTTACACCCTACTTAAGGCCTCCCACGTAATACACATTTCCATTTTCTCCTCTTATAAGATTAAAGTAGGCTGTAATTAAAACATCCATTGAGCCTCCATGTCAAACCTCACTGCACAATTGGAGGTTTAAAGTAGGATGTCGTGAGAACCTACATTAAGCCTACATGTCCTACATACTTTATTGCGCATGCGTAATTGAGTTTTAATGGCGCGCTTATTTAAAACTTAAATATCAATTATTACGAGCACATAACATGTATATAACAATAGTTATTTTTTGAGCTGCATCCAAACTTTTTCTAAATCTTGAGTTTCTGGAAATGCCGGCATTCTGAGTGGATCATAATCTCTGGTCAGGTCCGTAGAAGAGTCCCTGGTTGAGTCCATATAATGAGAAGCCCTAGTTGTCTCGTAATAAGGGGTATGTTCACCGATATCCCAAACGTCACTGTCAAGTCCTAAATTTGTGATATATCAACATTAATATGAATAAAAATAAATATTATTAACATAATATGTTTACGAGTTCTCTTTTGTTTACTACAGAATAAATAAAGAGATTTCAAGGAATTTTTTGTAGACTGTAATAATTATTTTACAGATTGCAATGAGCGAACTGTAATATTGTGAATGCCTCTATAAGTTTTTAATTTATTCTACGCTAATATCAAGAATTTCACAAATATTTTTAAATTTTTGAAAGATATCAAGGATTTTTAAGATTTGAAACGATTTTAATTTTGTTTAGAAGATTGCATAAGATTTCAAATATTTTAATGATTTCACTTGAAATAAAAGATTTTACAAAAATTTCATAAAGATTTCAAAAGAATACAAGAATTTCGCAGATTTCCGAAAGGGTACAGTTCACCAGATTTCAAAGATTTCAAATCATTTGAAAGATTTCACACGATTTATAAAGATATCAACAAATCTTAGAAGATTCCAATGTTTTCAAACGAACAAAAAATATTTCACAAAAAAGATTACAGAAAGATTTCACAAAGATTTTAAAACTTTAAAAAGATTTTAAGTATTTTAAAATTTTGAAACGATTTCAATTTGTTCGTAAAATTGCAAAAGATTGCAAATATTTTAATGATTTGAAATGAATACAAAAGATTTCACAAAAATTTCAAAGATTTCAAAAAGGGCGCAGTACACCAAATTTCAAATATTTCAAAATATCTAAGAGATTTTACACGATTTAAAAAGTTTTCAACCAATTTAAAAAGATTTCAATGATTTTAAACGAACACAAAAGATTTCATAAACAAAAATTAAATAAAGGCCAGTAAAAAATTAAATCGCTCATTCTTTACAGGTATAACAAATGGTTATTTCATTATTTTATGTGAAAAAACCACGAAATACATACCTGTTTCCAATTCTGTTTTAATTATTGGAGGATTCTCCAAGTGTCTGCTTATTTGTTTCTCTGGAAAACGCAACTCTTCGGTTGCATATTGGTCTTTGTTGTTGGATGCTATACGTGAACCTTCTGCATGCGTGCCTTTAGCTACAATTGTCCCTGTTTTTCCTGAAATCAATCAATAATTCATTGTAAAACATGGCCTATTTTATAGAAAAATAGAAGAGAAAAGGTTGGCTTGGAGTGTTCTTACTTGAATTTTGCCTGGTTTCTCTAGAAGAAGTCGAAGCTCCATTTGTCGACGTCTTCCGATTTTGATACTTCCTTTTGTTCGCAGCAGTTTTGTTAATATGCGCTATAAATTGTTTTTTGGTAAGCATACCCGCGGCTGCTCGATTAGTCCATTCTACAATTAAAAAATAAAGATAAATATACAAGTAATTATAGAGTTTAAAAGTAGATGCGTAAAAAGCTTACCAAATAATCCTTTAAATAGCATAGGATTTATGCTCTGTCGCCCTCCTCGTTTTCCCGTGGCCGAATAGTTAGCTAAATTCTTTCCATATACTTCTAGCAGGACTTCTCTTGTAATAATTCTCCATTTTTCTGTTTCTCCACTCTTAACTGCATTCTCTGCTGTGACGTTTATATATGCAATAGTGTCCACTGGTAAATAAAACCCACAGTTTGGTGATATTTCTCGCTGTAATAAAATTCAAATAATTTATTATAACTAAATGATTTTTCGAATATTTCTCACATCCTAAGAAAGTCATTATATCTCTTACCATATTTGGTGCAGGTTGCAGGTAGTGGGCAGGGACCTGAAAAAATTAAAATTTATTTATTACATTACCCAATTTTAACAACAAATGATTGAAAAAGGTTTGAGGCTAACCTTGAAAGTTTTAACAGAATTTGAATTCGTTTCATGAGACATTTCATACTGATGTTTCACGGCCGCTAATATAGCTTCTTGGAAGGCTATGTCTCTCCTTGTGACTGTAACAAAATCAGAATAATTAATAAATAATTATCTTAAATATTTAAAATGGTAAAGAGAAATATCGTACGCATTATGCATTTCAAATGATTAAGGGGATGGCTTAATGATATAGAATAATAGAGTAATATGTATAGAATTCTAAGATTTATTTTTACATGCACTATTAAATTGAATCATTAAAATTGGCTGTGGAATCGATGTAATTTCGACTAAAATTGATGAAATAATACATCATGGTCGATGTTACATTGATGGTTCAGGGAAATCGACAGATTTATATTTAATGATTCAACCGTTTGAAGTACTTTGCTGGAGTAGAAAAAATCTCAAGAATGCAAATGAGAATTTTTCAATAGTTAAATATTTAATCATTGTCCAAAGGGAAGTAAATCAGTAAAGGCTGCTCACAAACGTAAAAATATCATTTTATTAACTAAGGTTCAAGTACATTCCTATTATATTTATTTACTGTTTAACAAACTTTGAAAAAGGAATAAAAAATACTTTCTTTCCTTCACGACAAATAACAATAATTGATAGTAAATCAAAAATAAAATATTAAAATAATAACATTAAATAATAATATTAATATAGTGGTAGCTCAGGTAACTAGGGGCTGGTACTTCCGTGACAGGTTTGGGGTTCGATTCCTGTTTCGATAAATCTATACATTTTTCTATTTTCTTTTACCGCAGTACGTAACTGATGATATATACCGGGACAGCCGAATATAGACTATACAAAACCCAACTCTAACATAAATGTCTTCGGCATATTTAGCGCTAATCACCCTAAGTCGGAAAGAAAAACGAGTTTCCTCACCTTTTAAAATCCTTAATAAAAAAATTTCTTTCGAAACCTTCAAAAATAGTATCTATAGTGATTTTAACCAATTGTAATTTAATGTGTACAATATTTATTATGAGACGATAAAGATTGTTTAAAACTAATATGAGAAAGCTTATTAAATTTTCAATCGATTGAACGTTACTTAAAGCATTTAAGATAAAAAGAGACCGAGATAGCAATTTTCGATTCTCATCTTCAACTTTCTGCATGTTGCAGGGTCTTTAATCTGTTGTTCCCGTGCGTTAACAAAAGATGAAAGTTTCCTGAAGCGGGCAGAAACTAGAAGATTAGAATAGAAAATTAGTCAAAAGCGAAATATAGGTCAACTCGAAATTTAATAAACTTTATATAAGTTTTATTTTTTAATCTCTATAACTTAATTTTAACTTGAAATAACCAAGAAAAAAGTGAGGCTGGTATTTAATATGATTTGTTTCAGTAGAGATGTTTTCCGAAAATATGTCTTAGCAAGTGATATTTTGTTTCCAATTTATGCAAACAATAATCGCAAGTAAATTGTGGTCTGACTGCTGCATGTTCTAAACGTTTATGAAAATTGAAGGATTTTATGATGCACGTGAAGTATATGCTCTTGAAGGTGCAGATTCCGTTTAAACCGTTTGTCACAGAAGTTACATCTGAACTGTGGTATGATGCCACATTCGAATCTTTTATGACGATTTAAATGAGATTTATTTTTATAGCTTCGTGCACACTTTTCACATGTGTTATTTATTTCCAGTTTTGATTCCTGCACTCTTTGCTTATTAAGGCTCCGCAGTTTTCTCTTCGGAGACATGACATCAGCTTCTCTTATATCTACGGTACATAATTTTTTTCATATTTTTCATAAAACTTCTGGCTTGCAACTGTCTCTTGACCTGAAAATTCAACAGAAAATAATTTTAAATTTTTGTTTCGTAGTTTAAGTTAATACATTTCAATTACAAATCCAGGCATACCTTGAATAATTTCTTCCTTTATTTCCAAACTTGTGTCATTGTCGTATTCAATTATGCAAGTTGAAGTATTGCTATGAGAACTATTGTCAGAAGCACTAGATAAATTTATTTCGTCTGCCTGATTTATTTTGGAAGGAATGTTATTTTCTTCTCTCTGGTGTTTTGAAAATACAGTTTTTAATTCCAAAGGGCCACCAGAGTGAAGATCATAATATTGTCCAAAACTTCGTCTTTCTGTTGATTTATTCACATCAGTCTTGAAATTCATGGTGCTACTGGAAGTACTCTGTTGATCTAGAAAATTATAACGTAAAAGATTCAATAAATCAATTTTTGATGATTTTCATCCTTACTCTGCAGCACATATAGTGTTAATTGATAACCCACACACAATCACATTATTTTTTAACTTGTCTGCAAAATTCTTGTGGTATTATTCATTGGTAGGAGTGCCCTATTTTTTACATTAAGGAAGGAAGGGTCTACTAAAGGGGTATGCACTTATTTAAGATAAAACAAGAAATAAAAAACAGTCTATACAAAGAAATATTATTTAATTCTGAAATAAAAAGATAGTAACGAGTTGTGTTTACTTTCATCAATTGATAACTGAATAGTAACACGTAAATCGAAGAGAAAATTTCAAATAATGTACACCTCAAACTTATATTTTTTCAAAATCAAAAAAATAAACATGTAATAAAAAAGTTTAAATTTAAAAAAAGGAAATGATGGCAATATCGATGACGAGTAAACTTACTCTTTCAGAAACTACAAGAAGCAAAATCGAGTATTATGTACTGATTTTCACAAAATAATAATTTCACATCGAAACCTTTGTCACGTTTCTTTGCGAAATTTGCAAGAAATTTTTCCAAATTTTTCAAGGGAATTTAAAATTATTTGATGAAATTCCTCAGAATTCAAAGTGGATCCCAAAAAATAAATTATTTGATGAAATTCCTCAGAATTCAAAGTGGATCCCAAAAAATAATTTAAAATCTTTGAAACCCTTCTAATTTCTAACAAAAAAGTGATTAATGACTACAGAAAGGTTTAAATGTATTGGATAATCACGGTATACAAGCAATTATTATCATGCGAAAACGATTTTTCTCAACTGGTTTAAAAAATTTTTGAAGGATTCAAGTTTCGTGAACGTAATAATTATTTAATATTGAGATGTTTTGAAATAATATGCTGTGACAAATGAGCCTTTTGTTTCGATTTATAAGAACAATAATCGCATATAAATCGCGGTTTGACCTCTGCATGCTCTAAACGGTTATGTCGATTTAAATCATTCGGCCATTTGTAACTTCGAGAACATTTGTCGCAATTATACTTATTTTGCGGTGCCTCTAAGTTTGTTTTCTGGTGCACGTGAACTATATGGCGCCGAAGATCAGGATTCAGTTTAAATCGCTTGTCGCAGAAGTTACATCTGAACTGTGGTATGACACCGCATACAAATTTTTTATGACGAGTCAAATCAGATTTATTTTTATAGTTTCGTGCACACTTTTCGCATGTGTGATTCTTTTCCAGTTTCGATTCCTGAACTCTCTGTTCCTTGTAGGTTAGCAATTTATTCTTCACACCAAAAATATCACCTTCCTTCATATGCGCGGTATGCAATTTTGTCTCATATTTTTTATCACATTTCTGGCCTGCAACTGTCTCTTGACCTGGAAATGTAACAGAAAATAATTTTGAATTTTTATATTCGTAGTTTTAGTTAATATAAAAATTCGAATCGTATTATATATTTGTAGGAGTGCTCTATTTTATATATTGAGGAAGGTAGGGACTGCAAATGGGACATGCAGTTACTTCAAATAAACTTGAAAATAAAAAGCAGTGTATGCACAAAAATATTATTTTATTTCTGAAATAAAATTATGGTAACGAGTTCAGCTTACTTTTATCAGTAGCTAATTGAGTAGTATCACTTGCTATTAAATCAAAAAGAAAATCGCAAATAATTTACACCTTCTCTTATATTTATATATTTCCCAAATAAACAATACGCACGAGAACAAAGTCTAAATTTAATAAAGGTAACTGATGGCAATATCGATGTAGAATAAACTTACTCTTTAGGAAACTTCAAGAAGTAAAATAGGGTATTATGTAGTGATTTTCACAAATTGTAATTTAAGGTACACAAGCCATTATTATGACACGAAAAAGAAGGTTTAAATCTGGCATAAGAAATTTCCTAAGGATTGAAGTTTCGCGTGCAGTACCAGCCAGAATTGTCAGTCCAAGACAGATTACAAGAATTCGTTACAAAGCTTATTAAATTTCGAGTCGATTCAGCCCTTTTTTTTAAAATATTTCAGATAAACGGGGCCCAGCTATTATGTGAGAAATACCGTCATATTTTCCGTTTTTGAATAATTTTCAATTCTCATCTTCGACTTTCTGCATTATTCAGGAAAGTCAGAGGAAAAAAATTGAAACTTCAAAAAATTACAGCCTACAATCTTCTCTATAAAATGAAACCAAGAACATAATGAAAGATTAACTGGTTCTCGAATTCTTATAAAAAATGTAGAAGCGTGTCCAAAACAAAAGTCGTTTGGTGAATGAGTGGTCAGTCTTTTGCATGTGAAAGAGATGATCTGAAACTTAAATTCAGAGAAGATTCCATTATTTCTACTTCAATTCCCCGAAGTATGCAGAAAGTGGAACATGAGAATTTAAAATTGGTCAAAAACGGGAAGTAGGTCGACCTTTCTCACAAACTATGTCGACCCCTGTTTATGTAAAATACTTGAGGTAGGTCTCAATCGACTCAAAATTTAATCAGTTTTCTAATGTTTTTTTATTTCATCTGTATAACTCAATGTCTTGCTGAGATAATCACGAAAAAACAGAGGAATTTTCTAATACACTACCAATTCTTGCCGGTTTTGTCCGTACTAATTATTGCTTATCGAAATGTTTTGAAGAAATATGATTCGACAAGTAACTTTTTCGTTGAGTTTTGTAAGCGCAAATATCGCAAGTATATTTTCGTATAATTATTCCGTCGTGGTAAATACGTTTATGTCGATTTAAATCATATGGCCATTTATAACTTCGAGAACATTTGTCGCAATTATAGTTCTTTTGCGCTGCCCCTAATTTTGTTTTCTGATGCACATAAACTATATGGCGCCGAAGGTGAGGATTCGTTTTAAATCGTTTGTTGCATAAGTTACATCTGAATTGCGGTATGACGCCGCATTCGAACGTTTTATGACGATTTAAGTGAGATTTATTTTTATAGCTTCGTGCACACTTTTCGCATCTGTAATTCTTTTCCAGTTTCGATTCCGGAACTTTCTGTTTGTTACGGATCGGGATCTTTTGCTTAGTACCACAAATATCAGCTTTCATCTTGTATACGGTATACAATTTTTCCTCATATTTTTCATCACATTTCTGCCTAGTAACTGCCACTTGATCTGAAAATTTAACACAACATAAATTGTAATTTTATCGTAGATATATTTGATATATTTTAATTGCGAATCCAGCTATACCCTCAATGATTTCTTCCTTTATTTCCAAAGTTGTGTCATTGTCATATTCAAGTGTGCAAGTTACAATATTGGTATCAGAATTATAATCAGAAGCAGTAGTTAAATGTTTTTCATCTGACCGATTTCTTT